>OW121743.1:67656207-67783707 GCA_933228675.1 Stomorhina lunata
TTAATGTAACAATTCTTTTGTTTCAGTGAACAACTTTTTTTTTTGTTGCAAACTTTTCTTAAACTTTCTATTGCTGCTTAAATAATAAATACTTTTATATAGTTTTTGGTTTCCTTGTTTTTTATTGTTTTTATTGCTTAGAAAATAAGAACAAGAAAATCTGTTTTCTAATGCGAATTGCAATATGAACTTGACATTTATATTTAAATAAGTTTCTTATTTTTATTTGGAAAACAATTTTTAAAGAAAAATAAAGTTTTGGGTATTTTTTTGCTGTTAAACAAGGAAGTACTTAATATATTTCAAATTGCTAAAGGGAATTTTTAATGATGAGAATAAAATTGTACTAGCATATTAGAATGTCACAAAAATAAATGGCACAATTTTTTTGTGGAATTACATTTTTTTTTGGTTCAAGTGAATTCAATTTTTTCAACTTAAATTTTTTTAAGAATTTTTTTTGGTCATAACCCAGCAAAACTTTTCATTACCAAATAATGAGTTAAACAGCTAAACTATTAAACACGAACTACTTACTCATTCACTGTTTAAATCATTACATTAACATGGGGATGTCATTGGAGGCAAGTACTTACCAATTGCAGAAAAGTAATGAATTGGGAAAGCAATTGGAAAACAACAACAAAAACTTTTGTTTTATTTAAAAAAAACATATTTTTAAACGAAATACAATTTTTTTGTATGCCCATGGGGGCTCGAACCCAGAACCCTACGACTGCTAGGCGGAGACTCTTCCACTGAGCTACTTCATATGTTGAAAACTTAGCAGCTTATAATTAATATATACAATTTTTACTTTTAGATCCAAAATCATGTGAAATTAACTTTGTTTTCCCTGATTTTTTTGCTTTGTTGTAATTTTTGGAAAAATATTTATACAGGATTTTTTGTAAACGTTTAATAATAGTAAACAATAAAGAAGTTTTTTTTAAATTATTTTAAAACTTAAACAATTTAAATCTTCCTTTTTGTATAAGTTTTTATATAACATTGACTTTTACTTACTTTAATGGCCTATAGTTACAACCTGATAAGGTCAAAGTTCGATCATATTTCAGACTTCCGTGGACTTTGATCTTGTGCAAATATTCTACAATTTTATAGGCCAAGCATTGAAAAATGTTCCTCTTCTTGGTCATTCCATTGAAGTTTCGGACGTCTCCTTCTAAGGTTAGTTGGTGGGACATTTTTATTCTAAATTTATCCTTTTTATAGTAATTGTTTTTTCCAAGAGTGGGTTACTAGCCCGTTGTCCTAACCCATTTTTATCGATCTTATGGAACAGCCCTCGGTACATGTTAGCTCACTACATTAAGGGGTGTTAAGCTAGTTCCCCGGGTGATAACACGAGGAGGTCAGTGTCCACAGTTGAGATAAAGGATGGCCAAGGTATGTCTGGGCTTACCAAGTTAAGATCAATCAGAACCGTGTTTGGTGTCCAACATCCCCTATACAATCAAAAATGACTCACGATGGTAATTTTTCATTACCGTGTCTTAGTTTTTAATTTTTTTTTACAGAAGGTAATATTTAAGTTCTTAAAATTCAAAAATCATTTAAAAAGACTTTTTTTAATAAAAAAAATTTAAAAAAAAATTTTTGGTCTTGGTGGGATTCGAACCCGGGCAATTCAGTTCAAATTACCATTTTAATTACAAATAAGTACTTCTGTAATAACTTATTAGTTATTCGGAGTGTATGTTGTAGTCATTACAAGGTAACAAATTACTAGAGTACTTGCTATTACCAAAGTTTTGCTGGGAAGTTGCGACTTATGACCAAAAAAAATTTGAAGTTTTTCTATAGAAAAACACTTTTTTTGTTACACTAACACTTTTTCCATAGAAAAACTGTTATGCTAACAATTTTTCTATAGAAAAACTGTTATGCTAACAATTTTTCTATAGAAAAACTGTTATACTAAACATGTTTCTATAAAAAACTGTTATACTAATAACTTTTCTCTAGAAAAACTGTTAAAATCACAATTTGTCTATAGAAAAACTGTAATACTAACAATTTAGCTATAGAACAACTGTTATACTAAAACTTTTTCTATAGAAAAACTGTTATACTAAAACTTTTTCTGTAGAAAAACTATTATACTTACAATGTTTCTATAGAAAACTGTTATATTAACAATTTCTCTATAGAAAAACTGTTTTCTAGAAAAACAATTTTTCTATAGAAAAACTGTTATACTAACAATTTTTCTATAGAAAAACTGTTATAGTAACAATTTTTCTATAGAAAAACTGTTTAACTAACAATTTTTCTATAGAAAAACTGTTATACTAACAATTTTTCTAAAGAAAAGCTGTTATATTAATAATTTTTCTATAGAAAATCTGTTATACTAACAATTTTTCTATAGAAAAACTATTATACTAACCATTTTTCTATAGAAAAACTGTTATACTAAATATTTTTCTATAAAATAAATGTTATACTAACAATTTTTCTATAGAAAAACTGTTATACTAACAATTTTTTATAAAAATTCTGTTATACTTACAAATTTTCTATAGAAAAACTGTTATACTAACAAATTTTCTATAGAAAAACTGTTATACTAACAAATTTTTTATAGAAAAACTGTTATACTAACAATTTTTCTATAGACAAACTGTTGTACTAAAAGTTTTTCTATAGAAAAACTGTTATACCAATAATTTTTTATAGGAAAACTGTTATACCAATTTTTATATAAAATAACTGTTATGTTAATAATTTTTCTATGGAAAAACTGTTATACCAACAATTTTTCTACCGAAGAACTGTTATGCTAACAATTTTTCTATAGAAGAACTGTTATACTAACTAGTTTTCAAAAGAAAAAGGTTATAGTAGCAATTTTTCTATAGAGAAACTGTTATAGTATCAATTTTCTATAGAGAAACTGTTATACTAACAATTTTTATATAGAAAAACTGTTATACTAACAATTTTTCTATAGAAAAACTGTTACACTAACAATTTTTTTTTATAGATAAACAGTTATACTATTAATTTTTTTTATAGAAAAACTGATATACTAACAATCTTTTTACATAAAAACTATTATACTAACAATTTTTCTATAGAAAAACTTTTATACTAACACTTTTTCTATATAAAAACTGTTATGCTAACACTTTTTAAATAGAAAAATTGTTATATTAACACTTTTTCTATAAAAAAAAACTGTTATATCAACACTTTGTCTATAGAAAAACTGTTATACTAACACCTTTTCTATAGAAAACTGTTATACTAACAACTTTTCTATAGAAAAACTGTTATACTAACAATTTTTCTATAGAAAAACTGTTATATTAGTATAACAGAATAATTTTCTATTAAAATTTTTCATTTAAAAAAAATTCTTTACTACAATTTCTCTTCTGTTCAACTAAATCCTAGTACTTTTCAATCATTACCTTTTTCTGCAAAGTTAAACATTTTTTTTTTATTAAAAAACTTTCAAGTGCAATTGAAACATTTTCAATATCGACCAACAAAAAAGCTTTAACACAAAACCACTGAGATAAAGGTAAATTCCATAAAAAAGTAACAAAGGAAAACAAAATTTGTACTTAACAGTTTATATAAAAACCAAGTCATGTTTTCCAAAAAATGTTCCCCTTAAGTTTCTTTTCAATGACAACTGCCAGATACTCGTATACAAATCGAATTCAGCTGCAAAATATCATAAATCAAAAATAAAAATTTAATGAAATGAAAATTCATAAAGTTAATCTAAACCCAACAAGACAAAAATACCCAGAAATGGAAACACTTTACGATTTTATAAGGGGAAAAAACAGAAGAAGTGATAGAAATTTATTGATATTCATTTTAAGTAGCTAATAAATATAGAAGAAGAAAATATATAGAAATATGGAAAAGGAAAAAATAAATTGGTGTCTGTTGGTCTCAGTACCATAATAATAACATAAATTTACATATTTTTCACTGTTTTCCATGTGCGTGTATTTGTGCATTTACTTAAGTATTCGTGAGCTGGCGTTAAAAGCAACACATCCTTATTTAAACAATGATACGCATCCTTAGTTGTTAGATGAAGATTTAAAGTGAAAATATTATAAATGTTACAAGCACACGCAGGACATTTTTGTAGCACTTCAAGTAGAGGATAAAATTCGAGCATTTCCTATTTTAGCATTCCATTTTTTTAAATAAGAAATATTTTTCAAGTGCTTTAGAGTAGGAAGGGACTATTTGGGAAATGTGAATGCCAAATCAGATACACTATTAACAGTTTTAATACATACATACATATATATTTTTTTTAAATAATTGGTGATACGAGTATAACAATTAATCCATATAACTATTTTTTATATACAAGTTATTTTACATTGAAAATTTTTATAGAAAGTCTTTAACGTTAAAAATTATTCCATACAAAACTTTTACAGTAAAAACTTTTCTAAGAAAAACCTTTTACTCTAAATTTTTTTATAAAAAAGCTTTTATATCAAAAATTGTTTTTAAAAAACATTTTTATATCATTTTTCTTTAGAAAAACTCTTACATAAAACTATTTTTATAGAAAAATTTTTACGATAAAATTTTTTATATAGAAAAAATTTAAAAATTTTTATTATCAAAAATCTTTCAGTAGAAAAACATTTCCATTAAAATTTGAAAAAAAATTTTATTCAACATTTTTTTCCATAGAAAAACTTTTACGTTGAAAGTCGTAAGTTCGGGCTTAAGTTCATGGCATAAATGATTTTTCAAATTTATAAAACTTTGGTGCTAAAAACAATGGAAAAATTGAATAGTTTTCTTTAGAACCATTCTCGCATTCATAATTTTTCTTTAGAAAAACTTTTACATCAAAAATTTTTCAATAGAAAAACTTTAACATCAAAAATTTTTTTATAGAAAAACTTTTACATCAAAAATTTTTTTATAGAAAAACTTTAACATCAAAAATTTTTCTATTGAAAAACTTTTACATCAAAAATTTTTCTATAGAAAAACTTTTACGTCAAAAATTTTTTATAGAAAAACTTTTACAATAAAATTTTTTCTATAGAGAAACTTTTTCATTAAAAATGTTTCTATGAATTTTTTACATTAAAAATTTGTCTATGGAAAATCTTCTACATCCAAAAAAAAACTTTTTTACATTAAGAATTTTTCTTTAAAAAAATTTTACATCAAAAATGTTTCTATAGAAAAACTTTTATATCAAAAAATGTGTTTTATAGAAAAGCTTTTCCATCAAAAATGTTTCTATGGAAAAAGTTTTACATAACAAATTTGTATATAGAAATGCTTTTATACCAAAAATGTTGATACTGAAAAGCTTTCATATAAAAAAAAACATTAAAAAAAGTTTCTAAAAAAAAACTTATAAACAATTTTTCTACATCGAAACTTTTTCTATAGAAAAAATTTTAAATAGAAAATGTTCTATAGAAAAACTTTTACAACAAAAGTTGTTCTATAGAAAAGCTTTTGCATAAAAAATTCTTCTATAGAAAAGCTCTTATATAAAAAATTTATATGAAAAATTTTGCTATACAAAAACTCAAAAATTTTTCTATGGAAAAACTTTGATATGAAAAGCTTTTCTTTAGAAAAACTTTGACATCAAAAGTTTTCTATAGAAAATCTTTGACATCAAAAGTTTTTCTATAGAAAATCTTTGACATCAAAAGTTTTTCTATAGAAAAAATTTCATATCTACAATTTTTCTATAGAAAACCTTTCACATCAAAAGTTTTTCTATAGAAAAATTTTCACATCAAAAGTTTTTCTATAGAAAAATGTTCACATCAAAAGTTTTTCTATAGAAAAACTTTCACATCAAAAGTTTTTTACAGAAAAACTTTCACATCAAAAGTTTTTCTATAGAAAAACTTTCACACCAAAAGTTTTTCTATAGAAAAACTTTCACACCAAAAGTTTTTCTAGATTAGATTTTAGATTAGAATTCTTTATTTATCTTTTTTCATATATCGTTATAAACTTTTCTTATACATACTTATAAACTTAATAATAAAGAATATACAGCATGGTTTTAAACCGTCTGCTGGAAAAGTTGGGTTTTATATATTTTGCTATTTTGATTTGTTTTTAAAAGTTAAATTCCATTATTAACATTTTTCTATATTTCAATGCGATTTTTACATAATTATACAGACTTAGCCAATTAGTATCTTCACCTCCATTTAGTATGTTAATTACTTCAAGATCTGTTAACGTTGTTTGATGTAGGTAACGTAATCTTATATTATTTAAAACAGGACATTTACCAATAAAATGATATATTGTTTCAACTTCATTCAAATTGCATAAGGAACATATTCTGGAAGATCCTTCTCTATACTGGTTGCCATTTAACCAAAAAAGATCTCCCCTTGCCTTAATGATGTATGATATTTGATCCTGATTGTACATTTCGTTGCAATAAGTTGGGCCTTTTGTATGGTCTAAGTGTTTATAAATCCTTTGTTGGCTGTTTTGAGCTTTCAATATTTGATCTCGATATATGAGAGATTTCATACATTCTAATAATATTTTACAGACATTTTTCCAAATTTCTTTATTTTGATGTATATTTGAGTGTTCTATGCCATAATCTTGCAAATTATTTTTAAATTCTTTGAACCAATAGATTTTCTTCGCTACAATAAATTTTGATAACCTGTGAGGCAGTCTTCCATGGTCATACTCGAACAAAGTTCTTAAAATATATTGAAGATGTAGACTATATGTGTAAATATGACCTTTTTCTTGGCCTGTTTCCAAAGATATCACATAATTTGGGGTATTATCTGGCAGGTTAAGAATTCGTTTGGTGAAGTAACGTTGTAGCTTATCAATATCTTCAAACCACGAATATCCCCAAACTTGTGCACCATAACATTGTATCGACCTGCACACTGCCAAATACATCCTCCATTTTGCCTTGAGAGTTATCTCCTTCTTATTAACAAAATGTTTCCAAGTTGAATTTATTGCGGCTTTGGCTGCGTCATTCTTGAAATTAAGGTGTTGAGTATATGACATTTTTGGGGTTAATAACATTCCTAAGTACTTATATTCAGACACAATTCTTATTGTATCCCCTTTAAATGTCCATTTTTCTTTCGATCCAACCTTACCACCTTTTCTGAATATCATGATTTCAGACTTCGTGAGGTTAACCTCCATACCCCATATGCGACAATATTCTTCTAGGTTATTGATCATTTTTTGTAAAGTATGCATATCATCCGCTAGAATGACAATATCATCGGCATACATCAATACCCTAATATTTATACCATTAATATATAAACCACCACTCAAATGTTCATGAATGTCATTTAAATACAGTGCAAATAACAGTGGGGAAAATAAACACCCTTGTTTGACTCCCGAACGTGTGTCAAAGTATTTTGAGAACTCAGTACCAGTCCACACTGCAGATTGCGTATTTTGATAGACTTTTTCAATGAAATTTACTATTTTGGATGAAATGCCTAACTGATTAAGCTTGAAGATAAGCAATTTTCTTGGTACCCGATCAAAGGCCGCTTTAAAATCGACAAAAAATGCATAAACTTTCTTGTTTTCTGAAAATTTTATATTTACTATAGCGGATAGGTTATAAACATTGTCTATTGTGGAGTATCCTTTACGAAAGCCTGCCTGGTATTCGTTTAATATCTGATTTTCATTTGACCATTCTGATATTCTTTCATGGATCATTCCCATCATAATTTTTGCCACACAATTCATAAAAGATATCCCTCGATAATTTTCTGGAAGGTTAACATCGCCTTTTTTATAGATAGGAAATATAATATTTTTTTGAAAAGTTGAATAAGTACAACGACCATTTAATATTTGAGTGTACGCATTACACAGAGCTTCTAGGTAATCATCACTTGCATGCATGAAAAATTCGTACGGGATTCGATCTTCACCTGGTGCTTTGTTTATTTTACATTTGGATAATTGTTTCTTTATTTCTTGAAGGCTAAAATGGGCATCAAGTTGATCATTATCTATAAGATTTGCTGCATAGCTTATTTGCATCGAATAGACGGTAGGATTCAACAGACTATTAAAATACTCTCGAAAATTTTCGGCATTTATTACACACCCAATATTCGTTTCTTGCTGCCGTATTTCCCTTGCGAGTGCCCACCATTGTTTACTATCATTAACCGTACCCAGTTGAATTTCTATACTTTTATAATATTCGTTTCTTTTTATTTTACAGAGGTTTTGAAATCGTGCCTTTTCTTGTGTGTACTGTATTTTTTCAGATGTTGTCCCTAATTTTCGATATTTTTTTAATGCATTCATTGATTTATCTCTGGCTTTTTTACATTCATTGTCGAACCATTTATTTTTGAACACTATTTTATTTTTATTTTCTCTTGGTGGTGAATATGCTTGTAAAATTAAATTGTTAAGATCAGTAAGATCAAAATCTGGCTTTTGTTCTTTGAGTGTACTTAAATTGTTGTTTAATTTCTGATTAAAATTTGCACAATTTTGAGGGTTCCATTTTAATTTTGGTAACAAGTTCATTTTTTTTGGCTCAAAGTGATTGCTTTCTGCTGTAATCATTAGCTTTATCGGTAAATGGTCTGACCATATACATTCCTCTACCTCAAAGCTGTCAACTAAATTAAGCGTATCCACTGATATGGCACAAAGATCATTTACCGAACTTCCAGCGGTGCTAACAAAAGTAAATTCTCCATCTCCGTCTCCCAAAGTTCTTCCATTTACTATCACCAAACCGAAATCGTTACAAAACTCTAGAAATTTTTTTCCATTAGAGTTTATTACTTTATCTTTTGATTTTCTCATAGCTAAGCCTGCTGGGAATAATGCTTCTACATTCCTGTCTAGTTGTTGTTTTTCTTCACCTATTCTTACATTTACATCTCCCATAACTATTGGATTTTCCACTTCGTTCGACTGCATAAATTGCTTGAAGATATTAAATTCAAACTCCCAGTTTGCGCCTCTTATATATACCGGGATTATTGTAAGCTCAAAAGCATTATTCTTTAGAAAGATCATATGAAAATTATCATAGGTTTTAAATTCATAATTTATACCAATGTCTTTTAAATATTTTTTAACTCCACATACATAACCGCCAATACCTCTTCCATACCTATTATTTCGTGTCGCTGGTTTCCAAATAGTATCGAATTTTTTAAATTTTTGCTCAACGTTTTTTATATTTTTCTCTTCTACGTGAGTCTCTATTAGTATAAAAATGTCGTGTTGCTCTACATACTTAATACATACTTTTCTATAGAAAAACTTTCACATAAAAACTTTTTCTATAGAAAAACTTTTACATCAAAAGTTTTTCTATAGAAAAACTTTTACATTAAAAGTTTTTCTATAGAAAAACTTTACAACTAAATTTTACATCGAAACTTTTTGAATAGCAAAACCTTTACATCGGAAAAACTACGAAAAAACTTTTACATCAAAACATTTTCTATAGAAAATCTTTTTCATCAAAATTTTTTCTATAGAAAAACTTTTAAATAAAAATTTTCTCATAGAAAATTTTACGTCAAAAATTTGTTCATAGAAAAATTGTATATAAAAAACTATTGTACTGAAAACTTTTACATTAAAAATTTTTCAATTGATGATGTTAAATTTTGATTTAAAAGTTCTTCTACAGAGAAAGTTTTGATGTAAAAGTTTTCCATAGAAAAAGTTTTGTTGCAAAATAGTTTTGATGTAATTTTTTTATCTTACAAAAAGTGTTAAAATTTCATTTCAAAAATAGCAAAACTATTACATTAAAGAATTTTCTATAGAAAAATTTTTACTTTAAACATTTTTCTATAGAAAAACGTTGGCATGCAAATTGTTCTATAGAAAAATTTTTGCATTAAAAATTTGTGTATTGAAAGGTTTAGCATTAAAAATTTTTCAGTAGAAAAACTTTTACATCAAAATTTTTTTCATAGAAAAAAATTTAATTCAAAAAAATTTTTAAAGAAAAACTATTACAATACAAATTTCATTGTAGAAAAACTTTTACACCAGCATTTGTCTACAGAAAACGTTTACATCTAAGATTTTTCTATAGAAAAACTTTTGCATTTAAAACTTTTGTATAGAATAACTTTTGCATTAAAATTTTTCTATAGAAAAACTTTTGTATTTAAACTTATATATTAAAAACTTTTACATTAAAAATTTTTCTATAGAAAAACTTTTGCATTACAAATTTTTCTATAAAAAACTTTTGCATTTAAAATCTTTCTTAAAATTTTTTATAGAATATAAAAATTTTTCCATAGAAAAAAAATTTTTTCTCTAAAAATGTTTAACAAAATTTATTTTATTAATTACGAAATATAATTAATATACTTTCATATTTAATAATATTTCTTTTAACCTTTTTTAACCCTTTCTTAAAGATTCAAAAAAGTTTTAAGATAAATTTTTGGGCAAAAAATCATTTTAAGAATTTCTGCCCAATCTCGGTTAAAGTACCCAATTAATAACCCAATGATATAATTATGTACCTGATTATCATTTCATTTGTAGACATTATCTTTTGCCGACATTAACACCTTAATCCTGTTGTCTTTTTATTTTTCTTAAGTAATTTAGCAAATTGTCTCATTTTTATCAATATCAAATAATTTAATTGCCAAGAAAAGGCCACAAAATAAAAGCAAACCCAGACAAATGTACTTATGTAGGTATTCAAGGACTCTAAAAAGCACAAATTTGAGACAAACCTAGAAATTTACAGTTACATTTACCCTTGTCTTTATCTTTATCTTTAACTTAACCATTAATAAATATTAACCACATACCATACAATCATATAAAATATAATCTTATGTGGCCCTTCTTTATTATTTTGTCGGTACTTATCAGTTCGAGTCCTTTTCTTGTCCTAGTATCCCTATTTTTTTCCTTGTTGTTCTTTGGAAAGATGTTGCCTTTTGTTGCTGGAGAAAAAAAAGGTGTTGAGTTTGATATTTATAATTGCGGTAAGCAAAAGTTCATTTTTTCTGTTGAAGTGTTTGGCTTTTGGTGAATGTTCGTTATTTTACTTCTTAGTCATCTTTGTTCCAAAGAGTCTTCTTACAAATTCTTAAGATTCATTGTTAGGAATTTCTTTCCATTTTCTTTATTTTCATTTTTTATTTTCAATTTTTGTTATTTTGTTTCTGCACGCATAATCATCATCTTTCAACGCAACATAAAATCTTTCAAAGGTTAAAATGAGTAAAATTCCCTGACCTGTGTTTCGAGTGCATACGTGCGTGTCTTTATGTTTTCTTTCAGATTAAACGTTCGAGAGTTCATCGCCAATGCAGCACCACACGCCGTTTATTATTTTATAGTTCACTCGGAATGTATTCGCTTTTATTGTTGACTGGCTGGAAAATTACAAAAACAAAAGCTTTCATTGTTTCTGTTCTTATGAAAAGCATTAAGATTTCTTGGTTTTTAATGTTGATAGATTTCTTTTTATTCAATACAATTTAAAATTAGTTATTTAGCATAAGTTCTCTTGATTTTGGTGCTTAAATTAAGAGAAAACATCTTTTCTCTTAAAATTAAAGCTTATTCAGCACTTGAGTGGAATTTGTTTTGAAACTTTATTATTAAAGTCATAAATGGTTACTGTCTTAGCTAAAAGTCGTGCAAAAGTTTTATAAAGCTCATTTTGTTGCTAAAACAGATAGAGGTTTATGAAATGAATTCATGTAAATTTTTGTAAAGAAATAGAACAATTTTCGGGCTAAAATTTTAGATTCTTTAAAGAAAAATTTTTGATTAAGACAAATTATCGATGCGAAATATTATTTAGAACAATTCTTAATGAAATATTTTGTTAGTCAATTCTTTCATGTAAAATTTTTGTATTGAAAGTTTTTTGGTATACAATTTTATAGAGAATTTTGATGTTAAATTTATATAGGAAATTTTTTGTGCAAATTTTGCATAGAAAATTTTTTTAATGCAAAGTTGACATATTTTTATGAAAAGAAATTTTAATCTAAAAATTTAGATTAAAATTTTATATAGAAAAAATGTTTATTTAAATTCTGTAAAATTTAATGTTAAAAATTTTTTAGTGGAAATTTTAATTTTACATGGACAAATTTTTATTGTAAAATTTTTTAAGAAAAATTTTGGATGTAAAAGTTTATATTAAAAATTCCTTTGTGAAAAATTCTTTATTAAATTTTTTTCAAAAATTTACTTTTTATAGGAAAATTTTTAAAAATTCACTTTTTATAGGAAATTTTTCAAAAATTTTCTAAATTGATATAAAATTTTTCTATTTTTTTAGGAAATTTTTCAAAAATTTCCTATTTTTATAGGAAATTTTTCAAAAATTTCCTATTTTTATAGGAAAATTTTCAAAAATTTCCTATTTTTATAGGAAATTTTTCAAAAATTTCCTATTTTTATAGGAAATTTTTCAAAAATTTCCTATTTTTATAGGAAATTTTAAAAAATTTCCTATCTTTATAGGAAATTTTTCAAAAATTTCCTATCTTTATAGGAAATTTTTCAAAAATTTCCTATTTTGATAGGAAATTTTTCAAAAATTTCCTATTTTTATAGGAAATTTTTCAAAAATTTCCTATTTTGATAGGAAGTTTTATAGGAAATTTTTCAAAAATTTCCTATTTTTATAGGAAATTTTTCAAAAATTTCCTGTTTTTATAGGAAATTTTTCAAAAATTTCCTATTTTTATAGGAAATTTTTCAAAAACTTCCTATTTTTATAGGAAATTTTTCAAAAATTTCCTATTTTTATAGGAAATTTTTCAAAAATTTCCTATTTTTATAGGAAATTTTTCAAAAATTTCCTATTTTTATAGAAAATTTTTCAAAAATTTCCTATTTTTATAGGAAATTTTTCAAAAATTTCCTATTTTTATAGGAAATTTTTCAAAAATTTCCTATTTTTATAGGAAATTTTTCAAAAATTTCCTATTTTTATAGGAAATTTTTCAAAAATTTCCTATTTTTATAGGAAATTTTTCAAAAATTTCCTATTTTTATAGGAAAATTTTCAAAAATTTCCTATTTTTATAGGAAATTTTTCAAAAATTTCCTATTTTTATAGGAAATTTTTCAAAAATTTCCTATTTTTATAGGAAATTTTTCAAAAATTTCCTATTTTTATAGGAAATTTTTCAAAAATTTCCTATTTTTATAGGAAATTTTTCAAAAATTTCCTATTTTTATAGGAAATTTTTCAAAAATTTCCTATTTTTATAGGAAATTTTTCAAAAATTTCCTATTTTTATAGGAAATTTTTCAAAAATTTCCTATTTTTATAGGAAATTTTTTAAAAATTTCCTATTTTTATAGGAAATTTTTCAAAAATTTCCTATTTTTATAGAAAATTTTTCAGAAATTTCCTATTTTTATAGGAAATTTTTCAAAAATTTCCTATTTTTATAGGAAATTTTTCAAAAATTTCCTATTTTTATAGGAAATTTTTCAAAAATTTCCTATTTTTATAGGAAATTTTTCAAAAATTTCCTATTTTTATAGGAAATTTTTCAAAAATTTCCTATTTTTATAGGAAATTTTTCAAAAATTTCCTATTTTTATAGGAAATTTTTCAAAAATTTCCTATTTTTATAGGAAATTTTTCAAAAATTTCCTATTTTTATAGGAAATTTTTCAAAAATTTCCTATTTTTATAGGAAATTTTTCAAAAATTTCCTATTTTTATAGGAAATTTTTCAAAAATTTCCTATTTTTATAGGAAATTTTTCAAAAATTTCCTATTTTTATGGGAAATTTTTCAAAAATTTCCTATTTTTATAGGAAATTTTTCAAAAATTTCCTATTTTTATAGGAAATTTTTCAAAAATTTCCTATTTTTATAGGAAATTTTTCAAAAATTTCCTATTTTTATAGGAAATTTTTCAAAAATTTCCTATTTTTATAGGAAATTTTTCAAAAATTTCCTATTTTTATAGGAAATTTTTCAAAAATTTCCTATTTTTATAGGAAATTTTTCAAAAATTTCCTATTTTTATAGGAAATTTTTCAAAAATTTCCTATTTTTATAGGAAATTTTTCAAAAATTTCCTATTTTTATAGGAAATTTTTCAAAAATTTCCTATTTTTATAGGAAGTTTTTCAAAAATTTCCTATTTTTATAGGAAATTTTTCAAAAATTTCCTATTTTTATAGGAAATTTTTCAAAAATTTCCTATTTTTATAGGAAATTTTTCAAAAATTTCCTATTTTTATAGGAAATTTTTCAAAAATTTCCTATTTTTACAGGAAATTTTTCAAAAATTTCCTATTTTTATAGGAAATTTTTCAAAAATTTCCTATTTTTATAGGAAATTTTTCAAAAATTTCCTATTTTTATAGGAAATTTTTCAAAAATTTCCTATTTTTATAGGAAATTTTTCAAAAATTTCCTATTTTTATAGGAAATTTTTCAAAAATTTTCTATTTTTATAGGAAATTTTTCAAAAATTTCCTATTTTTATAGGAAATTTTTCAAAAATTTCCTATTTTTATAGGAAATTTTTCAAAAATTTCCTATTTTTATAGGAAATTTTTCAAAAATTTCCTATTTTTATAGGAAATTTTTCAAAAATTTCCTATTTTTATAGGAAATTTTTCAAAAATTTCCTATTTTTATAGGAAATTTTTCAAAAATTTCCTATTTTTATAGGAAATTTTTCAAAAATTTCCTATTTTTATAGGAAATTTTTCAAAAATTTCCTATTTTTATAGGAAATTTTTCAAAAATTTCCTATTTTTATAGGAAATTTTTCAAAAATTTCCTATTTTTATAGGAAATTTTTCAAAAATTTCCTATTTTTATAGGAAATTTTTCAAAAATTTCCTATTTTTATAGGAAATTTTTCAAAAATTTCCTATTTTTATAGGAAATTTTTCAAAAATTTCCTATTTTTATAGTAAATTTTTCAAAAATTTCCTATTTTTATAGGAAATTTTTCAAAAATTTCCTATTTTTATAGGAAATTTTTCAAAAATTTCCTATTTTTATAGGAAATTTTTCAAAAATTTCCTATTTTTATAGGAAATTTTTCAAAAATTTCCTATTTTTATAGGAAATTTTTCAAAAATTTCCTATTTTTATAGGAAATTTTTCAAAAAATTCCTATTTTTATAGGAAATTTTTCAAAAATTTCCTATTTTTCTAGGAAATTTTTCAAAAATTTCCTATTTTTATAGGAAATTTTTCAAAATTTTCCTATTTTTATAAGAAATTTTTCAAAAATTTCCTATTTTTATAGGAAATTTTTCAAAAATTTCCTATTTTTATAGGAAATTTTTCAAAAATTTCCTATTTTTATAGAAAATTTTTCAAAAATTTCCTATTTTTATAGGAAATTTTTCAAAAATTTCCTATTTTTATAGGAAATTTTTCAAAAATTTCCTATTTTTATAGGAAATTTTTCAAAAATTTCCTATTTTTATAGGAAATTTTTCAAAAGTTTCCTATTTTTATAGGAAATTTTTCAAAAATTTCCTATTTTTATAGGAAATTTTTCAAAAATTTCCTATTTTTATAGGAAATTTTTCAAAAATTTCCTATTTTTATAGGAAATTTTTCAAAAATTTCCTATTTTTATAGGAAATTTTTCAAAAATTTCCTATTTTTATAGGAAATTTTTCAAAAATTTCCTATTTTTATAGGAAATTTTTCAAAAATTTCCTATTTTTATAGGAAATTTTTCAAAAATTTCCTATTTTTATAGGAAATTTTTCAAAAATTTCCTATTTTTATAGGAAATTTTTCAAAAATTTCCTATTTTTATAGGAAATTTTTCAAAAATTTCCTTTTTTTATAGGAAATTTTTCAAAAATTTCCTATTTTTATAGGAAATTTTTCAAAAATTTCCTATTTTTATAGGAAATTTTTCAAAAATTTCCTATTTTTATAGGAAATTTTTCAAAAATTTCCTATTTTTATAGGAAATTTTTCAAAAATTTCCTATTTTTATAGGAAATTTTTCAAAAATTTCCTATTTTTATAGGAAATTTTTCAAAAATTTCCTATTTTTATAGGAAATTTTTCAAAAATTTCCTATTTTTATAGGAAATTTTTCAAAAATTTCCTATTTTTATAGGAAATTTTTCAAAAATTTCCTATTTTTATAGGAAATTTTTCAAAAATTTCCTATTTTTATAGGAATTTTTTCAAAAATTTCCTATTTTTATAGGAATTTTTTCAAAAATTTCCTATTTTTATAGGAAGTTTTTCAAAAATTTGCTATTTTTATAGGAAATTTTTAAAAATTTTCTATTTTTATAGGAAATTTTTCAAAAATTTACTATTTTTATAAATTTTTCAAAAATTTACTTTTTTTAGGAAATTTTTCAAAAAATTTTTTTTAATAGGAAATTTTTCAGAAATTTACTTTTAATAGGAAATTTTTCAAAAATTTACTTTGTTTTGGAAATTTTTCAAAAATTTACTTTTTTTTAGGAAATTTTTCAAAAATTTACTTTTTATAGGAAATTTGTCTCTTTCAAATTTCAGTTTCTTTTTAATAACTTTTTAAACATATTTTTCATATTATTTTTCTATTTATTAATTTTCTTGTAAAATTTTTGTACAAACTTTTTTGAAGTAAAATTTTTTTCTAATTAAATTTTTGTATTAAAAGTTTTTCTATAAAAGAAGTTTTGATATAAAAATTTTGCTATAGACAAATTTTTGAGGTAAAAGATTTTGTATAAAAATGTTTGAGTCACAAGTTTTCGATTGAAAAATTTTAGAGCTAAAAAAAATTTTTTCTAAAGAATTTTTTTTTCGTTTTAAAGTTTTTTTTTATGAAAAATTTTTAAAGTAAAAGTTTTTGTAAAGAAAAATTTTTGAGGCAAAAGGTTTTCTATAGACAAATTTCGAGGTAAAAAGTAAAGTTTTTCTATAGAAAAATTTTTAAGGTAAAAGTTTTTCTAAAGAAAAATTTTTGAGGTTCAAGTTAAAAAAATGTTTGTGGTAAAAGTTTTTCTATAGAAAAATTTTTGCGGTAAAAGTTTTTCTTTGGAAAAATTTTTGCTGTAAAAGTATTTCTATAGAAAAATTTTTGTGGTAAAAACTTTTCTATAGAAAAATTTTTGCGGTAAAAACTTTTCTATAGAAAAATTTTTGCGGTAAAAGTTTTTCTATAGAAAAATTTTTGCGGTAAAAGTTTTTCTATAGACACAATTTTGAGGTGAAATTTTTTTAATAAAAAAACTTTTGGGGCAAAAATTTTTCCATAGAAAATTTTTTGAGTTAAAAGTTTTTCAATTTTTCTGCAGAAAAATTTTAGAGGTAAAAGTTTTTCCATAGAAGAATTTTTGATATAAAAGTTTTTCTATAGAAACATTTTTGAGGTAAAGTTTTTCTATAAAGAAATTAAAAAAAAAGTTTTTGTATAGAAAAATTTTTGATTTAAAAGTTTTTCTATAGAAACATTTTTGATTGAAAAGTTTTTTATAGAAAAATTTTTGATTAAAAAGTTTTTCTATAGACACGTTTTTGATTAGAAAGTTTTTCTATACAACAATTTTTTATTAGAAAGTTTTTCTATAGAAAAATTTTAGATTAAAAAGTTTTTCTATAGAAAAATTTTTGATTAGAAAGTTTTTCTATACAAAAATTTTTTATTAGAAAGTTTTTCTATAGAAAAATTTTTGATTAGAAAGAAAAATTTTTAATTAAAAAGTTTTTCTGTACAAAAATTTTTGATTAAAAAGTTTTTCTATAGAAAAATTTTTGACTAAAAAGTTTTTCTATAGAAAGATTATTGATTCATAAGTTTTTCTATAGAAACATTTTTACTTAAAAAGTTTTTCTATAGAAAAATTTTTGATTAAAATGTTTTTCTAATTTGAAAGTAATAATGTGGAGAAAAACTGAAAAAAATATTTTTTTCTATAGAAAAATTGTTGATAAAAATATTTTTCTATAGAAAAATTTTTGATTAAAAATATTTTCTATAGAAAAATTTTTGATTAGAAAGATTTTCTATACAAAAATTTTTTATTAGAAAGTTTTTCTGTAGAAAAATTTTTAATTAGAAAGAAAAATTTTTAATTAAAAAGTTTTTTTGTACAAAAATTTTTGATTAAAAAGTTTTTCTATAGAAAACTTTTTGATTAAAAAGTTTTTCTATAGAAAAATTTTTGATTAAAAAGGTTTACTATAGAAACATTTTTGATTAAATAGTTTTTCTACAGAAAAATTTTTGATTAAAATTTTTTTATAGAACAATTTTTGAGGTAAAGGTTTTTCTATAGAAAAGTTTTTAAGGAAAAAGTTTTTCTATAGAAAAAAATAAAAGGTTTTCTATAGAAAAAAATTTTGATACATAAAAATAATCAATAATTCAATTATTTTCAATCTTTTTTTTTTTGTTTATTTTTTCGTTATGCAAAAAATTCTCTTTAATTGTTATTTCTTCATCAAAATTTGTATCTTGGTAATGTATTCAATAGACAACAATATATAAATCATTTTAAATAGTTACCCCAAATTACAACTAATTAGATCATGTTACCATCATATTAACCTAAAACCTTATATTTTTCAAAAACTGTTGAAAATATAATAACATTTCATTTCGTTCCTAAATTGTTAGAAATACTCCTTTAACATGATACAAATGTTTGCCATTAAAAATCATTCAACACAGCCATAATTTTTGAATCAACATTAATAAAATGAAGTAACTTTATCCTAATGAAACAAAAAAAGAGCGTACTATAATTGGTAAAGACCGACTTTTTGATAACCTACAACAACTGAGAACAATTGTTAAATATGGTTGGCACCAAATTTAATATTTCATTCCTTAAAGGTACAGGAATTAATGAACCAAAACTTCAACATTTAAATTTTTTCTATAGAAAAACTTAAACATCAAAATTTTTTTCATACAAAAACTTTTACGTCAAAATTTTTTTATAAGAAAACTTTTACATCATATTTTATTCTACAGAAAAACTTTTACGTCAAAAGTTTTTCTATAAAAGAAGTTTTACACAAACATTTTTTCTATAGAAAACTTTATCTCCTGCGTTGACGTAGGGTATAAAAAGTGTTAGTCCCACACATATAAGTACCAACTCCATTATCCGCCAAAGACTAACCGAAAAGCAATCTTTCAAGTAGTTAAAATATTCGCCAAAAATCATCCAAAAAATAGTTTTGGAACATCTTACAAAATAACTACAATGACTACAAAACAGGCAGTTTGCAGCAGCAATAAAGTCTACGACTGTTATTACCGCATCCAGACAATTGTTGTTAAGCCACATTTAACTCTATTCACTACCCGATGCCTTGCCAAGGTATGAGTTTGAAAGAAGATGAGTTCAGCAGCAACTGGCAGCAACAAACAACCAACAACAATAACATTCAATATGTCTTTGTTGTAACAACACAAACAACAACATTCAGTCTTTCAAGAGATTTAACAAATAATAGAGCTCAAGAAATAGACAAAAAAAAAGCAACCAAATGTTAAATGATTTTTGCTGACTATAACTGGGACTTGGTTTAAGCCAAAAAATCTATAAGCCGTATAGTTGTTGCTTTTACCGTTGGTGGCATTAAAGCTTCCGCAAATGGCACTGGATAAATGTTTCGCACGCCGCCAAATTTATTTTATGCCATCATTTGTTTCGTTTATTTGGGTAGGATTCGTTTTCCACTTTTAAAATATCGGCGGATTTCTATGAATTTTATTAACAACTGTAACCACTTTAATGCTGCTTTGTTTGTTTGCAGTTTTGAGGGAATTTTGTGAGTGATTTTGTAAGACCATAAAAGTAAAAATGTCTGTTCATCTTCAATTTAGATTTGGCTTAATTATACTAACGACGTTAGTTTCCAAAATTAATTAAAAAAGCATTTTTTATAGAAAACTTTAACATTAAAAATTTTTCTAAAGAGAAACTTAAATATCGAAAACTTTTCTATAGAAAAACTTTTGCGTCAAAAAATTGTTCTAAAAAAATAAACTTTAAAATATTTTTAAAAAACTTTAACCATCAAAAATTTTCTATACAAAAATTTTAACATCAAAATTTTTCTACAGAAAAATTTTAACATCAAAAATTTGTCTATAGAAAAATTTTAACATCGAACATTTTTTCGTAGACAAACTTTAACATCAAAAATTTGTCTTAACAAAATATTAACATCAAAATTTTTTTTTTCTGTAGAAAAAGTTTTGCGTCAAATATTTTTCTAAAAAATGCTATAATATATAAAATTTGTTTTTACAAAAAAATGTTCTTTAACATCAAAAACTTATCTATAGAAAAATTTAACATCAAAAACTTTTCTATAGAAAAATTTAATATCAAAAATTTTTCTATAGAAAAATTTTGACATGAAACATTTTTACACCAAAAATTTTTTATAGACATTTTTTTATAAACATTTAAACATCTAAAATTTTTCTATAGAAAAAGTTTAACATCAAAAATTTTTCTATAGAAAAATTTAAACATCAAAAATTTTTTTTCTAGAAAAATGTTAACATCAAAAATTTTTTTTATATGAAAATTTTAATATCAAAAAATTTAATTTTAATTTATTTAAAAATTAAATTTATTTTAATTTAACATCAAAAAAATTTTTTCGTAGAAAAATTTTAACCTCAAAATGTTTCCGTAGAAAAATTTTAACATCAAAATTTTTCTTTAGAAAAATTTGAACATCAAAAATTTTTCTATAGAAAAATTTAACATCAAAAATTTTTCTATAGCTAAATTTTAATTTTACGTTTCTATAGAAAAATTTTAGAATCAAAAATTTTAATATCAAAAATTTTTCTATAGAAAAATTTTAACATCAAAAATTTTTCTATAGAAAAATTTTAACATCAAAATTTTTTCTATAGAAAAATTTTAACATCAAAAATTTTTCTATAGCAAAATTTTAACATCAAAAATTTTTCTATAGAAAAATTTTAATGTCAAAAATTAATTTTTCTGTAGAAAAATTTTAACATCACAAACTTTTCTACAGAAAAATTTTAACATCAAAAATTTTTTTATATGAAAATTTTAACATCAAAAATTTTTGTATAGAAAAATTTTAACACAAAAATTTTTGTATGGAAAAATTTTAACATCAAAATTTTTCTTTAGAAAAATTTTAACATCAAACATTTTTCTATAGAAAAATTCTATCGAAAAATTTTAACATCAAAAATTTTTCTATCGAAAAATTTTAATATCAAAAATTTTTCTATAGAAAAATTGTAACATTAAAAATTTTTCTATCGAAAAATTTTAACATCAAAAATTTTTCTATAGGAAAATTTTAACATCAAAAATTTTTCTATAGAAAAATTTCAACATCACGAATTTTTCTATAGAAAAATTTTAACATCAAAAATGTTTCTATAAAAAAATTTTACTATCAAAAATTTTTCTATAAAAAAAATTTAACATCAAAAAATTTTTTTTATAGCAAAATTTTATCATTTTAACTTTCTATAGAAAATTTGTCATTAGAAAAATTTTAACATCAAAAATTTTTCTATAGAAAAATTTCAACATCACGAATTTTTCTATAGAAAAATTTTAACGCCAGAAATTTTTCTATATAAAAATTTTAATATTAAAAATTTTTTAATAGAAACATTTTAACGTCAAATATTTTTCTGTAAAAAATTGTACAATTTTCTCTAAAAAATTTTAACATGAAAAATTTTGTTATAGAAAAATATAAACATCGAATTTAAATCATAATTTTATATAGAAAACTTTTGAAATCAAAAACGTTTCTATAGAAAAATTTTAACATTAAACATTTTTCTATAGAAAATTTTAACATCAAAAGTTTGTCTATTAAAAAATTTTAACATCAAAAATTTTTCTATAGAAAAATTTTTACATCAAAAATTTTTCTAAAGAAAAATTTTAAAATCAAAAAATTTTTCTAAAAATAAATTTTAACATCAAACATTTTTCTATAGAAAAAATTTAACATCAATAATTGTTCTATAGAAAAATGTTAACATCAAAAATTTTCTCTAGAAAAAATTTAACATCAAAAATTTTCTATAGACAAATTTTAACATCAATAATTTTCTATAGAAAAATTTTAACATAACGAATTTTTCTATAGAAAAATGTAATTTTCTTTACAAAAAAATTTTCTTTAACATCAAAAACTTATCTATAGAAAAATTTAACATAAAAAATTTTCTATAGAAAAATTTTAACATCAAAAATTTTTACATCAAATATTTTTCTATAAAAAAATTTGAACATCAAAAATTTTTCTATAGTAAAATTTTACCATCAAAATTTTTATGTTTGAAAAATTTTAACATCAAACATTTTTTATAAAAAATTTTAACACAAAAATATTTCTATAGAAAAATTTTAACATCAATAATTTTTCTATAGAAAACTTACAACATCAAAAATTTTTTTATAGAAAAATTTTAACTTCAAAAATTTTTCTATAGAAAAATTTTAACCTCAAAAATTTTTCTAGAAAAATTTTAACAAAAATTTATTTATATAAAAACTTTAACATCGAAAATTTTTCTATGTAAAAATTTTAAAATCGAAAATTTTTCTATATTTAAATTTTAACATCGAAAATTTTTCTATAGAAACAATTTTAATATCAAAAATTTTTATATAGGAAAATTTTAACATCAAAAAAGTTTTTATAGGAAGACTTAAACATCAAAAATATTTCTATAGAAAACTTTTTACTTCAAAAATTTTTCTATAGAAAAATTTTTCAATCGAAAATCTATAAAAAAACTTAAACATTAAAAATTTTTCTATAGAAAAATTTGAACATTAAAAATTTTTCATGTCTTTAAGTTTTCCAGATTTCCCTCATAATAGCAAATCCACTGTCTGCTGCCTTTAAAATTATATCTGATTTCTTTGACTATATATTTTACCTTTTAACAATTTCAGATTTTCTATGAACTTCTTTATTCGTCGAGTAACTTGTACTTATAAAATAGTTACGTTTGTACTTTTAATTTTACTGTTGATTTTTATTATTTGCCCAACATTTATAAAGTTTCATTTATCTCTAAAATAATCATCATTATTACTATTATAATAATAACTATCGCTATCATCATCTTCATTGAAATTGCTTCATACTATACTTATGTTGTTTTTCGGTGATTATTTTGGGTTGACTTTTTTGTTGGCTTTTGTAAAATGTGCCACTATCTACAGTTTTTGTGGTAAAAACTTAGCGGAAAAATATTAATGGCAAATGTTTGATATTACTTGCACAATTAATAATGGGACACGAGTGGTAAATGATGATTGTGATTCGCTCTATATAAAGTTACTTTATTTAGGGCAAAAAACTTGCTATCATGATTTTTCCTTTTTTGGCAGTAAAGTTTTTATATCAAATATATTATTATAAAAAAACATTTGTAACAAAAAAAAAAAAAAAATAATATTAATGTTTATCTGTAGAAAAAATTTGTCTATTAAAAAATGTTTCTATAGAAAAATTTCGACGCAAAAGATATTCTATAGAACAATTTTTAATGTAAAAGTTTTTATATAGAAACTTGTAAAAGTTTTTCTTAGGAAAATTTTTGATGTGAAAGTTCTTCTACAGAAAATTTTCGATGTAAAAGTGTTTCTATAAAAAATTTTCTATGTAAATATTTTTCAATGGAAAATTATGATTTAAAAATTTTTCTATGTAAAAAATTTGACAGAAAAGTTTTCTAATGAAAAATTTTTAATGAGAAAGTTTTTCGATAGAAAAAATTTTAATGCTAAAATTTTTCTATGGAAAAATGTAAATGTTAAAATTTTTCTACAAAAACATTTTTGGTGTTAAAGATTTTAATAGAACAATTTTTGATATTTAAGCTTTTCTATAGAAAAATAATTTTGATGTCAAAAATTTTCTTTAGAAAATTTTTGATGTAGAAATTTTCTACAGGAAAAATTTTGATGTAAAAATTTTTCTATAGAAAAATGTTTGATTTTTAAATGGAAAAAAATTTAAGATGTTAAAGTTTTTGTATAAAATAATTTTTGATGTTAAAATTTTTCTATACAAAAATTTTTGGTATTAAAATTTTCTATAAAAAAATTCTTGATGTTAAAATTTGCCATACAAAAATTCTTGATATTAAAATATTTGTATAGAAAAATTTTTGATGTTAAAATTTTTCAATAGAAAAATTTTTGATGTTAAAATTTTTCTATGGAAAAATTTTTGATATTAAAATTTTTCTACAGAAAAATTTTTGATGTTACAATTTTTCTACAGAAAAATTTTTGACGTTAAAATTTTTCTGTAGAAAAATGTTTGATTTTAGAATTTTTAAATAGAAAAATTTTTGATGTTAAAATTTTTCTATAAAAAAATTTTTGATGTTAAATTTTTTCTATAAACAATTTTGATGTTAAAATTAGTCTACAGAAAAATTTTTGATTATAGAAGTTTTCTGTAGACAAATTTTTGATGTTAAAATTTTTCTATAGAAAAATTTTTGATGTTAAAATTTTTCTATAGAAAAATGTTTGATGTTAAAATTTTTCTATAGAAAAATGTTTGAAAAAAAATTTTTTGATGTTAAAATTTTTCAATAGAAAATTTTTTGATGTTTAAATTTTTCTATAGAAATATTTTTGATGTTAAAATTTTTGTATAAAAAAATTTTTGATGTTAAAATTTTTCTATAAAAAAATTTTTGATTTTAATATTTTTCTATAAACAATTTTTGATGTTAAAATTAGTCTACAGAAAAATTTTTGATTATAGAAGTTTTCTGTAGACAAATTTTTGATGTTAAAATTTTTCTATAGAAAAATTTTTGATGTTAAAATTTTTCTATAGAAAAATGTTTGATGAAAAATAGAAAAATGTTTGAAAAAAAATTTTTTGATGTTAAAATTTTTCTATAGAAAATTTTTTGATGTTTAAATTTTTCTATAGAAATATTTTTGATGTTAAAATTTTTCTATAGAAAAATTTTTGATGTTAAAATTTTTCTATATAAAATCTTTTGATTTTAAAATTATTCTATAGAAAAATTTTTGATTATAGAATTTTTCTGTAGAAAAATTTTTGATGTTAAAATTTTTCTTTAGACAAATTTTTGATGTTAAAATTTTTCTATAGAAAAATTTTGATGTTAAAATTTTTCTATAGAAAAATTTTTGATGTTAAAATTTTTCTATAGAAAAATTTTTGATGTTAAAATTTTTCTATAGAAAAATTTTTGATGTTAAAATTTTTCTATAGAAAAATTTTGATGTTAAAATTTTTCTATAGAAAAATTTTGATGCTAAAATTTTTCTATAGAAAAATTTTTGATGTTAAAATTTTTCTATAGAAAAATTTTTGATGTTAAAATTTTTCCATAGAAAAATTTGTGATGTTAGAATTTTTCTAAAGAAAAATTTTTGATGTTAACATTTTTCTATATAAAAACATTTGATATTAAAATTATTCTATAGAAAAATTTTTGATTATAGAATTTTTCTGTAGAAAAATTTTTGATGTTAAAATTTTTCCATTTTTGATGCTAAGATTTTTCTAAAGAAATTTTTTTTGTATAGAAAAATTATTCTAAAAAAAAAATTTTGATGTACAAATTTTCTATAGAAAAATTTTTAATTTTAAAGTTTTCCTCTAGAAAAATTTTGGATGTTTAAATTTTTCTATAGACAAATTTGGATGTTTAAATATTTCTATGGAAAATGTTTAATGCTTAAATTTTTAGATATAAAAATTTTTGATGTTAAAGTTTTTTATAGAAAAATTTTTAATGTTAAAATTTTTCTATCAATTTTTTCTATAGAAAGATTTTTTATGTTAAAATTTTTCTATAGAAAATTTTTGATGTTAATATTTTTCTATAGAAAAATTTTTGATGTTAAAATTTTTCTGTAGAAAAATTTTTGATGTTAAAATTTTTCTATAGGAAAATTATTGATGTTAAAATTTTCAGTAAAAAAATTTGTATGTTAAAATGTTTCTTTGAAAAGATTTTTGATGCTATTGATTTTGATTTCTATAGAAACAATGTAAAAGATTTTCTGTAGAAAAAATTATTAAATTTATAAATCATATATAACAATAATAAATAATTATAAGAAATTGGAATCCTAGTGCAATACAACCTTTTAGGAAAGAATTTTTTATCGATTTTTTTCCCAGAAAATTTTTGCATCTTTTTTTTTGTTAATATATCCAAAATTTTCAGATTTAACTAAAACATAAAACTAGTTCCCGTTCGCTTGGCAAAACGTCATCAATTGCGAAATGACAAATATTTATTTATTTGTTTATTTGCAAATGAATGCAACATGCCCAACAGACATGTTCCAACTCAAAATGAAATCTTCTCATGCTGAATGTCCCTCATGTACTCGTACTCGTGTAACTGAATATTAAATTAAATTTTTTAAGAAAATTTTTCAAATAAAATAAAATTCATCCTAACATGAGTTTAGCGTGATCAATGATCATAGAAATGTGTACGTGAAGTACTTGCGTTATGCCAAAAATTACTATTTTTTCTTTTGAAATTTTTGCGAAATTTTCAAGTCTTTCATCAACACAAATGCTTACAGAAAATAATATTATGTTTAAGCAAAACCGCAAAAATCAAAAGTGAATGGTCTCGGATTCTAACAAAAAGACTATTGTTAAAAAATTTTATTATTTTTGAATACAATTTTTGGTTTTTATTAAATTTTATTGCACATCAGGAAGACAAACAAACATTCAAAATGTGTGTGTTTTTTTATACTTAATCAGATAAAAGCTAAACAGAATAAAATAGTGGCAGTGACTAAGTCAAAGCCTCAGAAAAACAAAAATCTTATAGAATTTTATAGTCAATTGACTAAAAAAATTCAAACGATTGAATTTATTTAAATTTTAGTTCCTTTATTAAACATTTACACAAGTCTTTTGTTCGATACTGGAATATATTTATGAATCTTGTAAAAAATAATAAACATTTGTTTGTTTTTTCTTGTTACTTAAAAGATAATGTCTATTTGTTCTGTATTTTTAAAGTTTCAGAATGTCCATGATTTTAGTTTAAGTACTCTATCGAAATTTTAACAATGCAAGGAATACTCGTACATAAGCCAAGACATATCACGGGTTAACTTTACAACTATAACTATCTATCGAATAAAAAATCTCGAGTCTTTGAAGCTTTAGACAAATTCAAATAATAATTCCGACAGTTAGATGGACGCTATTAATTAAGTTTACTTTAGTCCAGTAAGAAGTAATTGGCTACAGTAGGAATAAATACGAGTATATTATATAACACTCTACATGCGGCAAATATAAATGTAAACATATCTCTAAAACTCCTTAATGTATGCTATACTAAATTTCACTTCGAATCTCGTAATTTGGGTTCTATATAGATTTTTCTGTAGGAAAATTTTCGATGTAAAAGATTTTCTGTAAAAAATTTTCGATGCAAAAGTTTTTTAACTTTGAAAATTTTCGATGTTAAATTTTATTTGAATAAAAAAAAATTTCATGTTAAAATTTTTCTACAGAAAAATTTTCGATGTTTAAATTTTTCTATAGAAAAATTTTCAATGGAATGGAATGGAAAAATTTTTTGATGTTAAAATTTTTCTATAGAAAAATTTCCGATGTTAAAATTTTTATATAGAAAATTTTTTGATATAAAATTTTTCTCAAAAAATAACAAAATAGTCGGGATGTAAATATTATTCAAAAAGAAGTGTATTTGCATTTGATCCCAAACCTGTTACATTTATTTATTAATGTAACAGATCAATTTATTGATAAAAAGCCAAAAAATGTTTGCGGAGAAACCAAATTCCTCGACGCGTTTCGATGGTTGGTTAAGCCATCTCTTCAGGAGGATTATCCCCAATTTAGACAGATCGGAAACCTCGCATTATTACTAAATTTACAAACATAACTATTAAGAATTATGTTTATAAACCAAAAGTAAAAGCGTAGATTATCGCCTGAACAAAAACAAACATTTTTCAGTTTTCATCTACCTTCACTTCCCACATTCTTGCTGTAGCCGCACAGTGGTTTACGGACGCTTTTTTTTGGAAATAATTCTTTAACTTTTGAACGACTGGAGATATTTGAATGAAATTTGACATGGTGATAGTCAAGGAGTATTCGAGTTGGTTTTTAAAAGCACTGGTCCATGAGGGGTCGGGAGAGTGATTGATGGACCTTCAAAGTTGGTCACCTCGGGTGTTCGACTTTTTTAAAAATTCGCCAAAAATCCATTTATGTATGGATTGAAAAGAAATTTTAAACTTAAGTTGTCCTTGAGAAGATCTACAAAAAATACGCTTAAATGTGTAGGTTATCTCCTTTGGATTTCGAGATATTTGGGTAAAAAGGAATTTTTAGGTTGATTTTTTACCTCTTTTTTTAAGCTTTTTTTGATCTGGTGGACGCATCTGAGGACCAAAAATTTTTTAAGAATATTCTTTAAATTTGTAATAAAATTCTGAATAATTTTTGTGCAAGTTAGTTATAGAAATCTTCTTTTGTTTAAAAGTTAAAAATATTCAAAGTTGAAACTTACAAAAAATTTCGCTTTTTTTTAGTTTTTCCCCAAAAGATAGCTATATTTTTTCACTAATAAAAAAATATTTTCTTAAGAAACATAAAAAGATTTTTAAAGTTTTTAAAAGAAAACATAATGAGAATGCGTATAAAACAAATTTCTTGCTAATTGGACTTTTGGTCCTCGCACATGTCCTCTCCAAAAAATGGCAATTTGTAAAAAAAAAAATTAGTTTAAACAAAAATTTCTCAAAAGGCAAAGCACCGATTTGAAAAAAATTATAATGTTCATATTTTCCAATATATCTGTTATTGATTAGAAAAGTTTTTTCTGAAACGCGCTGCAAATAGAGACAGTGTTGCCATATTTGTAAAAAAACTCATTTTTTGAAACACCTTTTTCCCCAGTTGGGAATTGGGGAATTTTTAAGTTAAAATTGGGAATTTTTTTTAGTCTATTGCTTTTACATCTTATTGGTCTACATTACTACAAAATTTCATTGTAATATCTTTATCCATGTCATTTCCACAGAATATCAAAGATTAAAAATATTTTCCTTAAAAAAGCAGAAAAACAATTTTTTTTTGTTTTACGATACAAAGTGTAAAAAAAGTAACGCACTTAAAAAAAACTTTTACTTAGTGCTAATCTCCTAGTCTTTCCCGATCTAATGATACTAAACATGTATATAAAGCATTAATACCGAGTCTTAAAAAACTCTGAAAACTTTGGCCCCCGTAGCATTTTTACACTGTTTATTTAAATATAAGTGATGAATTTGTGCATATAAAATTAATAATCATACTCAAATATTTCACTATAAGATGACAATGATCCTTCGATAACAAACAAATATTTTTTTATTTTTTTAAAGAAAATATCATGAGGATTTATGAAATATCAAAATGTAAATAATTTGTACTTATATTAAAAGGTGAAATACATTTTATTGAAGTATTTGTAGTTAAAGTTTAAACTTACAGTTTTTATTACATATTTATATAAAAGTAGTTATTTACTTAATTTTTATTTTCAGTAAAATAATCAGTACAATCTATTATATCAAGAACCTCTTCCAGGTGTTCGTTTTCAGAAGTTTTTGTATAACTGCTCCACCATTTCTTTCTTATCGTTGATAGAGCAGGATCAGAAGACAACAAGAGATAATTTATTAGATCCTGATTTTGCGATTTTCTTGAGCATTTTCTGGTATTAAATAGTTGGATATACTTGAAATCTGAATTCCGCGCTTCCTGGGCCTCTTCTGTCAGTTCACCAAGTGGGAGAAGATTTGATTCAATTATTTCACGACCATGTTGAAGGACTTTATGAACTGTTGGTGTAATTTCTTTCCAGTGATACAAATGTCGTATACGAGTTAACGCGTTGAGGGCATAGCAATGAAATTTTTCAGCATTTATTTGATATTTGCTATTTATTGCCGATAATATTACGTAACATTTACGAAGAACTTCCTCATCAATTCCAGTAATCTTTGAAGTTGTTTCATAATTTTCAAAGAATCGCCTGGCCGTATTACCATCGTTTGTACTGCCATATCCTACAAGTGGTTTGTCTATGTTTAGACCCGTCATAGTTTTGAATTCTTCCTGAATCCTTTTTTTTTCACTGGATCTCATTTCAATCAGTTCCTTATTATTTCTCACGGATTTTAGCTGATTATCAGGTATATTCCTATATTTCAGATCATATGCTATATGTAGCATAAATTCTAAAAATCGGATACGTGCATGTAGGGGCGATATACCAAATTCCAGAACCTCTTGATTAATTGCAGTACTAGCTGATGCATCTTCTGAAGTTTGTAGAAATTCCGATTTCTTCTTTCCGCATAATGAGCATTTCCAAGTTGAATGGGTTTCCGTTATAGCGTTGCTTACTTTTCCATCTATCATTGTCAATTGAAGCTCAAAATTTACATTAATCAAATATCCATGTATGTCTATGCAGACTGGACTCAAATTGTCTATTGAATATTTGATATCATCAACCCAATTTTTTGTGCTTGCTGCATTTTCTTTTAAATATTCGAATCTGATCGGTCTGCAAAATGCCTTTGATCCTGGAGATGTGTTAACCCACACATATTCAGTACGCTCTTTTGATGTGGATGGTTCAGAACGATTCTTTCTTAATCTTAGTGGTACTAGGGATGCCATAAAAACGCTTCTGTAGTCATTTGTGTTCTGATGAGATGTTGATTGTTTGTATTCCGGTAATCCAGATAAACCGTCACATCCCCATTTACATATTAAAGTTAAGTCCTTGTTGTCAAGTTTCTTGGCTTCTTCTTCAGACAATGTAGTAGATATCAGCCTTGATGCCGTATTTTCCAATAATTTTGATAAATCCACAGATGCACTTTCGTCTCCTATCACGTTTGTTGGTATTAAGTTTTTTTTGGTTTTTAATAACGCATTATATCCTGGTAAAATTGAGTGTCCTTTGTCTCGTAATGCCTTACAGAGTTTAATATATTTATTTTTACTCAATTTCAACTCGAGCATAAGAGCAAGTGCTTCTTCCTCCGAAAATTCTGATTGAGAAGAAGGAGTTGGTATACTCTTAATAATTCGCTTAAGACGTTTAGGAGAAGCCTCTGGGAGAATATCTGCTATTTGTTTAGCTTCAGCTGGTTGATTATTTCGTTTGAGCACTTCCTTAAAGGAATCTTTGATTTCAGTATCCGAATGAGTAGAAAGAACTTCGGATAATCGCATCTTTTTAGATCTTTCTCCGAGATCATCATAGTTTTTTAGAGGGGCTCCAGCACCAGAAGTTTTAAGCTCAATTGAGTCCTTCAGCCAGTCTTTAAATTTAGATTCAAATCTTTTTAAACAGTAATTAACCGACTTAATTTTAAGTTCAAATAACTTTACAAATTTTACGACTTTGTCTTCCTCACTATTGAGAATCATGGAGTTAGTTTGACTTTTAGCATATCGCATGATTATTTTAATTTTTTCTGCTCTCGAACTGCTTGGTTGTTCAAAAAGAATATCGCACAACACTTTAAATTCCAATGTTATAGCCATGATGTTTTAACTGTTAATAGCAGTTACATTTAAAACTTTCTTTTTTATATTAAAAAAAAACATTTTTTATATATACCTGTATCCAAAGAATAATAAAGAAATCAATGAATTAATGTATTTTTTACCTCTAAAAATAGGTGCATATATAACTCAACCAATATGTGCGTCTCGTAAAACCTACCTGTATGGAGGTGAGTAACCATATCCTTTCTGACCATTATGAAAAACCCAAGTTGTAACAATTTTTACCTATTGCATTAACTTTCACATTAAAAAACATTTTATAACCTTAACATAATTTTGCAATTTTTTCAAATACACCAATTTTAAATACCGGAAAAATGCCTTTAAATCTTATTTTAAATAAATTGTCACACTGTTACTATAAAAGTACTCTTCTAATTAAACTTTTGCTACAAATTATGGATATATTACCTTTACACTGTTATCAAAATCGGTGCCTTACTCGTACTTACTTATTTAGAATCTTTTACTAAAATTTTATTTTTTAGCTTGGAACAAAAGGCAAAATCGAATAAAATTTTTTTAAGTCATTCTTATAATGTTTTCTTTAAAAAAATAAAAAACTATTTATATCTTTTTGAAGAAAATATTTGTTTATTAGCGAAGGATCATTGTCATCTTAAAAATAGTGAAATATTTGAGTATGATAATTAACTTTATATGCACAAATTCATCACTTATATTTAAATAAACAGTGTAAAAATGCTACGGGGGCCAAAGTTTTCAGAGTTTTTTAAGACTCGGTATTAATGCTTTATATACATGTTTAGTATCATTAGATCGGGAAAGACTAGGAGATTAGCACTAAGTAAAAGTTTTTTTTAAGTGCGTTACTTTTTTTACACTTTGTATCGTAAAACAAAAAAAAAATTGTTTTTCTGCTTTTTTAAGGAAAATATTTTTAATCTTTGATATTCTGTGGAAATGACATGGATAAAGATATTACAATGAAATTTTGTAGTAATGTAGACCAATAAGATGTAAAAGCAATAGACTAAAAAGAATTCCCAATTTTAACTTAAAAATTCCCCAATTCCCAACTGGGGAAAAAGGTGTTTCAAAAAATGAGTTTTTTTACAAATATGGCAACACTGTCTCTATTTGCAGCGCGTTTCAGAAAAAACTTTTCTAATCAATAACAGATATATTGGAAAATATGAACATTATAATTTTTTTCAAATCGGTGCTTTGCCTTTTGAGAAATTTTTGTTTAAACTAATTTTTTTTTTTACAAATTGCCATTTTTTGGAGAGGACATGTGCGAGGACCAAAAGTCCAATTAGCAAGAAATTTGTTTTATACGCATTCTCATTATGTTTTCTTTTAAAAACTTTAAAAATCTTTTTATGTTTCTTAAGAAAATATTTTTTTATTAGTGAAAAAATATAGCTATCTTTTGGGGAAAAACTAAAAAAAAGCGAAATTTTTTGTAAGTTTCAACTTTGAATATTTTTAACTTTTAAACAAAAGAAGATTTCTATAACTAACTTGCACAAAAATTATTCAGAATTTTATTACAAATTTAAAGAATATTCTTAAAAAATTTTTGGTCCTCAGATGCGTCCACCAGATCAAAAAAAGCTTAAAAAAAGAGGTAAAAAATCAACCTAAAAATTCCTTTTTACCCAAATATCTCGAAATCCAAAGGAGATAACCTACACATTTAAGCGTATTTTTTGTAGATCTTCTCAAGGACAACTTAAGTTTAAAATTTCTTTTCAATCCATACATAAATGGATTTTTGGCGAATTTTTAAAAAAGTCGAACACCCGAGGTGACCAACTTTGAAGGTCCATCAATCACTCTCCCGACCCCTCATGGACCAGTGCTTTTAAAAACCAACTCAAATACTCCTTGACTACCACCATGTCAAATTTCATTCAAATATCTCCAGTCGTTCAAAAGTTACAGAATTATTTCCAAAAAAAAGCGTCCGTAAACCACTGTGAGCCGTCGGCTACTATGTGCAGAATGCTGTGAAGAAGGGGGGGGTAAGATGTTTTAAAATAAACAAGTTTATTTTAAAAAAATAAGCTGAATGCATGCAGTTTTATCAAAAAATAACAAAATAGTCGGGATGTAAATATTATTCAAAAAGAAGTGTATTTGCATTTGATCCCAAACCTGTTACATTTATTTATTAATGTAACAGATCAATTTATTGATAAAAAGCCAAAAAATGTTTGCGGAGAAACCAAATTCCTCGACGCGTTTCGATGGTTGGTTAAGCCATCTCTTCAGGAGGATTATCCCCAATTTAGACAGATCGAAAACCTCGCATTATTACTAAATTTACAAACATAACTATTAAGAATTATGTTTATAAACCAAAAGTAAAAGCGTAGATTATCGCCTGAACAAAAACAAACATTTTTCAGTTTTCATCTACCTTCACTTCCCACATTCTTGCTGTAGCCGTCGGCTACTATGTGCAGAATGCTGTGAAGAAGGGGGGGGTAAGATGTTTTAAAATAAACAAGTTTATTTTAAAAAAATAAGCTGAATGCATGCAGTTTTATCAAAAAATAACAAAATAGTCGGGATGTAAATATTATTCAAAAAGAAGTGTATTTGCATTTGATCCCAAACCTGTTACATTTATTTATTAATGTAACAGATCAATTTATTGATAAAAAGCCCCCCCTTCTTCACAGCATTCTGCACATAGTAGCCGACGGCTACAGCAAGAATGTGGGAAGTGAAGGTAGATGAAAACTGAAAAATGTTTGTTTTTGTTCAGGCGATAATCTACGCTTTTACTTTTGGTTTATAAACATAATTCTTAATAGTTATGTTTGTAAATTTAGTAATAATGCGAGGTTTTCGATCTGTCTAAATTGGGGATAATCCTCCTGAAGAGATGGCTTAACCAACCATCGAAACGCGTCGAGGAATTTGGTTTCTCCGCAAACATTTTTTGGCTTTTTATCAATAAATTGATCTGTTACATTAATAAATAAATGTAACAGGTTTGGGATCAAATGCAAATACACTTCTTTTTGTATAAAATTTTTCTATAAAAAAAATTTTGGATATAAAATTTTTCTATAGAAAAATTTTCGTTATAAAATTTTTCTATAAAAAAATTTCTATAGAAAAATTTTCGATATAAAATTTTTCTATAGAAAAATGTTCGATATAAAATTTTACCATTAAAAAACTTTTGATACAAAATTTCGCTGTAGAAAAATTTTCGATACAAAATTTCGCTATAGAAAAAATTTCGATATAAACTTTCGCTTTAGAAAAATTTTCGAAGTAATTATATATCGAAAATTTTTCTATATTTTCGATATCAAATTTTTTTATAGAAAAATTTTCTATAGCAAAATTTTCGATATAAAATTTTGCTATAGAAAAATTTTCGACATAAAATTTCGCTATAGAAAAATTTTCGATATAAAATTTCGCTATAGAAAATTTTTCGATATAAAATTTCGCTATAGAGAAAATTTCGACATGAAATTTCGATATGAAATTTCGCTACAGAAAAATGTTCGATATAAAATTTTTCTATAGGAAAACTTTCGATGCTTAAATTTTTCTATAAAAAAATTTTTGACGTTAAAATTTTTCTATAGAAAAATCTTTAATGTTAGAATTTTTATACAGAAGAATTTTCGATGTTAAAATTTGTCTATAGAAAAGTTTTCGATGTTGAAATTTTTCTATAGAAAATTTCCAATATTTCTAAAGCAAAATTTGTAAAAATTTTTCTATAGCAACATGTGCGATGTTAACATTTTTCTATAGAAAAATTTTCGATGTTAAAATTTTTCTAAAGAAAAATTTTTGATGTTAAAATTTTCGATGTTAAAATTTTTCTATAGAAAAATACTCAATCTTAAAATTTTTCTATAGAAAAATACTCGATGTTAAAATTTTTCTATAGAAAAATTTTCTATGTAAAATTTTCGGTGTAAAATTTTTCTATAGAAAAATTTTCGATGTTAAAAATTTTCTATAGGAAAATTTTCGATGTTAAAAATTTTCTATAGAAAAATTTTCGATATAAAATTTTTCTATTAAAAAATTTTCGATAAAAAATTTTTCTATAGAAAAATTTCCGGTGTTTAATTTTTCTATAGAAAAATTTTCGATGTTAACATTTTTGTATAGAAAAATTTTCGATAATAAAAATTTTCGGTAGAAAAATTTTCGATAATAAAAATTTTCTGTAGAAAAATTTTCGATGTTAAAAATTTTCTATAGAAAATTTTTCGATTTAAAATTTTTCTATAGAAAGCTTTTCGATATAAAATTTTTCTATAGAAAAATTTTCGACATAAAATTTTTCTATAGAAAAATTTTCTATGTAAAATTTTTCTATAGAAAAATTTTCGATATAAAATTTTTCTATAGAAAAATTTTCGATATAAAATTTTTCTATAGAAAAATTTTCGATATAAAATTTTTCTATAGAAAAATTTTTGATATAAAATTTTCTATAGAAAAATTTTCGATATAAAATTTTTCTATAAACAAATTTTGAAAAATTTTCGATATAAAATTTTTCTGTAGAAAAATTTTCGATATAAAATTTTTCTGTAGAAAAATTTTCGATATAAATTTTTTCTATAGAAAAATTTTCGATGTAAACTTTTTTGTATACAAAAATTTTCGACATATAACTTTTCTATAGAAAAATTTTCCTTATAAAATATTTCTATAGAAAAATTTTCCATATAAAATTTTTCTAAGAAAAATTTTTGATGTTAAAATTTTTCTATAGAAAAATGTTTGGCAAATTCATTTAAAAGTAAACGAGAATGGAGCTAGTCGAATTGACGAACATTAGTACAAGAATGCATTTCTCGTGGCTTATAAATTTTGGATATTTCTATTAGACTAGGGCCCCTATTAGTCTACTTATATTTATTATTTAACCTATGTATTTCTACTAAGTAAAAACATACCTGTTTTATATATAATCAACAACTTCCCAGTCTACAACATTAACCTCGCATCTATTAGTCTGCCGATTGTCTAGACTTCTTTCATACAACTTCAATGGTCAGTCCATTCTGCAGAAGAATAACCCTCATCATCAGCAACAGTAGTATCATGCATTAAATGTAATGTCTGCTTAAAATTAAATTTTTTTTGTTTTAATTTTAAGAACTTAAAAAAAAAAACATGAATATGGCAAGAATCGATTATAGATTAGCGATTCGGGTGAATTTTTTTGTGTATTTACTGTAACTTATGTGTTTTTTGTATAAATGTTCATTGCAAATTATTGCTAAATATTTTGTTAAACAAGAGATGATTATAGAAACTCAACAGTTATTTTGGTTTCGGACAAGTGATGAAATGAAGTTTCATAAGAAGTAAAATAATGTAATTTTGTAATTACGGTCAATTACTGAGATAATTAAGTTTTCCCCTATAAGATGTACACATGTATTTAAACAATTTGGTGCTATTGACTTTGGCAAAATAAAAAAATAAATACTTCATAGAAAACGGGACACCGAAATTTTCCTACAAGGAAAATATTCCTATAGCCTACTTTCATCTTTTTTAAAATTTGAAAACTTCATTCATTTAAATAAAAATTTCTTTCAGAAAACAATAAAATAAATAATTTCGAATCAAAATTGGAAACAAAAAACTTTTTCTGGCTTTAACAAAATTTCACAGCTCCTCTCCTATAACATCTCAAACATTCAAAACTTCCCCTAAAAATGGCGAAAAAGGGTAAAGGTAAAGACAAAAAAGGAAAAAAGGGTAAAGAAGTTGAAAAAGTCGAGATAAAGGAAGAAAAAAAGGAAGAGAAGATATTTATACCGGAACCCTGTATTTTTAGTTGTGCTCAAGAACAGGTAACCTATCGACCTAATTCTTATCCGGGGGTATTAGAACAACCTAAAACAATGGCAGTGGTCGGCTCGGAAACTGGCAGTTATGATAGTCTTTGCAAGCTATTGCACTCGGGATTTCGTTGTGCCGATCGTGTCTATGCAATGGTACCCTGGGGCAACTATGTAGTCTTTCGTGCCCCACAAGTTATAAAAAGTCCGCCTACTGATCCAAATGCTAAAGATGATAAGAAAAAATTAGAAGAAAAAAAAGATGAACAAGATGTTAAGATACTAATGATATATTTCCTATTCGATGGATGCACCTGCAATGTCAATCGCTTTCGATATTTGGATCTATCATGCGGAACAGCGGGACTTTTATATTTTGAGGAGATGCACAAGATGGTAAATTATATCATAATGTCGCGTTCCAGAAGAGATCAAATCAAGAATCTTAAAAGGTGTGTCGTAGATGATGTATGCAAAGAAATGTATGGTTCCAATCATATATAAAATGAAATCTAGACGAAAAATTAAAAAAAATCCAAATAAAAATCCATAACCCAAAAAAAATTGCGTATAATTTAATCTAAAGCTGCTTCAGGAGTTAAGAACAAAACGAAACATGACTACAATATGACTAGACTATGACTAGACTATGACTAGACTATGACTAGACTATGACTAGACTATGACTAGACTATGACTAGACTATGACTAGACTATGACTAGACTATGACTAGACTATGACTAGACTATGACTAGACTATGACTAGACTATGACTAGACTATGACTAGACTATGACTAGACTATGACTAGACTATGACTAGACTATGACTAGACTATGACTAGACTATGACTTGACTAGACTATGACTAGACTATGACTTGACTAGACTATGACTTGACTAGACTATGACTAGACTATGACTAGACTATGACTAGACTATGACTAGACTATGACTAGACTATGACTAGACTATGACTAGACTATGACTAGACTATGACTAGACTATGACTATGACTTGACTAGACTATGACTAGACTATGACTAGACTATGACTAGACTATGACTAGACTATGACTAGACTATGACTAGACTATGACTAGACTATGACTAGACTATGACTAGACTATGACTAGACTATGACTAGACTATGACTAGACTATGACTAGACTATGACTAGACTATGACTAGACTATGACTAGACTATGACTAGACTATGACTAGACTATGACTAGACTATGACTAGACTATGACTAGACTATGACTAGACTATGACTAGACTATGACTAGACTATGACTAGACTATGACTAGACTATGACTAGACTATGACTAGACTATGACTAGACTATGACTAGACTATGACTAGACTATGACTAGACTATGACTAGACTATGACTAGACTATGACTAGACTATGACTAGACTATGACTAGACTATGACTAGACTATGACTAGACTATGACTAGACTATGACTAGACTATGACTAGACTATGACTAGACTATGACTAGACTATGACTAGACTATGACTAGACTATGACTAGACTATGACTAGACTATGACTAGACTATGACTAGACTATGACTAGACTATGACTAGACTATGACTAGACTATGACTAGACTATGACTAGACTATGACTAGACTATGACTAGACTATGACTAGACTATGACTAGACTATGACTAGACTATGACTAGACTATGACTAGACTATGACTAGACTATGACTAGACTATGACTAGACTATGACTAGACTATGACTAGACTATGACTAGACTATGACTAGACTATGACTAGACTATGACTAGACTATGACTAGACTATGACTAGACTATGACTAGACTATGACTAGACTATGACTAGACTATGACTAGACTATGACTAGACTATGACTAGACTATGACTAGACTATGACTAGACTATGACTAGACTATGACTAGACTATGACTAGACTATGACTAGACTATGACTAGACTATGACTAGACTATGACTAGACTATGACTAGACTATGACTAGACTATGACTAGACTATGACTAGACTATGACTAGACTATGACTAGACTATGACTAGACTATGACTAGACTATGACTAGACTATGACTAGACTATGACTAGACTATGACTAGACTATGACTAGACTATGACTAGACTATGACTAGACTATGACTAGACTATGACTAGACTATGACTAGACTATGACTAGACTATGACTAGACTATGACTAGACTATGACTAGACTATGACTAGACTATGACTAGACTATGACTAGACTATGACTAGACTATGACTAGACTATGACTAGACTATGACTAGACTATGACTAGACTATGACTAGACTATGACTAGACTATGACTAGACTATGACTAGACTATGACTAGACTATGACTAGACTATGACTAGACTATGACTAGACTATGACTAGACTATGACTAGACTATGACTAGACTATGACTAGACTATGACTAGACTATGACTAGACTATGACTAGACTATGACTAGACTATGACTAGACTATGACTAGACTATGACTAGACTATGACTAGACTATGACTAGACTATGACTAGACTATGACTAGACTATGACTAGACTATGACTAGACTATGACTAGACTATGACTAGACTATGACTAGACTATGACTAGACTATGACTAGACTATGACTAGACTATGACTAGACTATGACTAGACTATGACTAGACTATGACTAGACTATGACTAGACGAATTCATATGTATTATTTCAACGATTTGGAGAATAGGCTTGTAAATTTCCTTTCGTCTGTTATTCAAAGCTTTAGCTAATCCTTCTAAAATATTCAAAAATATTTAGCTAATCGCATGATTTTTGGAAAAAATCTTAATCAAACATTGGCATGAAGTCTAGCATATGTGGAACTAGAAACGTACTTCAACTAGTAGTAGAGACGGACGCATGGCTAGTCAGAGAAAATGACATGTGTAATGCGTTCGTTCCATGTTCTGTTGTCTTGCGCTTAAACCAAAATTTTTCCGAGCTTATAATTTATAGATTTGGTCCACTATAATTTTGTAGACAAGATGGAAAATAAGAAACAAATTAGAAAAAATAGCAAAATTGTTAAGCTTTAACATTCACAGTTGATTTTTTTCAAAAAATTAACATTTACATTTTCATTATTTATGTATGTGTGTATGTTTATTTATCTAATTCTGCCAACTGACCGTCCGTCCATCATCTGTCTTTCTATTTATGTTAAAAACTAACACAAATTTTATGTTAAAGTTATCTTCTGTTTTTATTTTTTTCCTTTTTGATTTTCCTAACAAGACACTTAAGTGCGGTAAGCATCCATTAGCCATGGCCTCAGGAATGTATTATGATTGTACAAGTTTGTTATACTATTGTACAGGTATTATAAAATAGTTTTTATTATTTTTTTTTTCGTTTCTGGCTACATGAAACAGGAGTCTTGTTGTTTTTCTTAACTTTTATTTTTTTTCGTTTTCTTTGGCTTTTTTAAGTGGGCTTTAAAGTTTTTTTTTTTTAAGTCAACTATTTTTTTTTTGGTAATTGGCTTAGCTGGCAGGCGCCTTTGGCTCTGCTAACAGTGCACTTGATTTTGTTTGTAACACAGTTTAATATCGAAAATGAATTCAATTGATATGTTAGAGTTACCAGTAGCATGTGTTTTAGTTTTTTGGCAACTATTTCTTTTCTATTTTTTTTTCAAAGGAATTTTTATTGAAGTGTATAAAATGGTTTAAATGAATTCAAATTTTAGTGTTTATCTGGAATTTAAAAGACAACTAAGTTAACAATTTTTTTTTAATTTGAACAGTTATGTCTGAGCTTTGCCATTGGGTAGGGGAAAATAACATTTTTGCTCAACTTTATTTTTATATAGAAAAGTAAGTGATATCTTTCTATAGTCCAAGTATTTTGGGTATACATTTTTGAAGATTTTTCCAAAGAATTTCCAAGAATCCATAAATTAATTTATTCATTAAGGCCGTATCAACTGACGTATAGACAGACAGAACTATTTTTATGGCATTAAATCTGTGTCCGCAAATGGTTTATATGGAAGATATGGTCAAATGTAAACCGATTTCACCAAATCTCAATAACAAAAAAATTCCCAAAAACGAAAAATTTTGTTTCTAAATTTTGTTGCCCTAGCTAATTTCTTTCGGAACCTATCGAGTTTTTAACATAGTATACTAAGATATTGAAAATTTTTTATCAATAATTTTACTTTATAAATTTTTTTGTCGAAAATTTTTTTATAAAAAATTTTACTATACATTTTTTTTTATATTAGAAAATTTTTTTATCAAAAATTTTTCTATAGAAATTTTTTTTATAAAAATTTTTCTATAGAAAATTTTTCTCAGAAATTTTTCTAAGAAAATTTTTTATAAAAATTTTTCTATAGAAAATTTTTTTATAAAAATTTTTCTATAGAAAATTTTTTTCAGAAATTTTTCTAAGAAAATCTTTTAGCAAAAATTTTTTATAGAAAATTTTTTTTTCAAACATTTTTCTGCAGAAAATTTTATTATTAAACATTTTTCTATAGAAAATTTATGGATCAAACATTTTTTTATAGAAAATTTTTTGTTATCAAATATTTGCTATAGAAATTTTTTTACCAAAAATTTTTCTACAGAAAATTTTTTTTGTCAAAAAATTTTCTATAGAAAATTTTTTTATCAAGAATTTTTCTATGAGCATTTTTTTTTATCAAAAATTTTCTATAATAAACTTTTTTATAGAAAATTTTTTTATCAAAAATTTTTCTATAGAAATTTTTTATATCAAAAATTTTTCTATGGAAAATCAATTTATCAAAAATTTTTCTATAGAACATTTTTTTTAACAAAAATTTTCTATAGAAAATTTTTTATCAAAAATTTTTCTTTAGAAAATTTTTTCTCAGAAATTTGTCTACTAAAATTTTTTATAGAAAATTTTTTGCCAAACATTTTTGTAAAGAAAATTTTATTATTAAACATTTTTCTATCAAAAATTATTCTATAGAAAATTTATGAATCAAACATTTTTCTATAGAAAATTTTTTTATCAAAAATTTTTCTACAGAATTTTTTCTTATCAAATTTTTCTATAGACATTTTTTATATCAAAAATTTTTTTATAGAAAATTTTTTTGTCAAAAATTTTTCTATGAACATTTTTTTTATCAAAAATTTTCTATAAAAAACTTTTTTATAATAGATAATTTTTTATAAAAATTTTTCTTATCAAAAATTTTATTATAGAACATGTTTTATCAAATTTTTCTATAGAATATTTTTTTCTCAAAAATTTTTCTGTAGAAAATTTGTTTATCAAAAATTTTTCTATAGAAATTTTTATATCAAAAATTTTTCTATAAAAAATTTTTTATCAAAAATTTTTCTATAGGAAATTTTGGATCCAAAATTTTTCTTAGAAAATTTTCTTATCAAAAATGTTTCTATCGAAAATTTTTTGTATCAAAAATTTTTCTGTAAAAGAAAATTTTTGTATTATTTTTCTATAGAAAATGCTTTAATAAAAAGTTTTTCTATAGAAAATTGTTTATAAAAATTTTTCTATAACAAAAATTTTTTCAAATATTTATCCAAAATATTCCTTTGAAATTTTTTTATCAAAAATTTTTCTGTATTTTTTGATAAAAAAAATTTTGTATAAATAATTTTTGTATCAAAAATTTTTTGTCGAAAATTTTTGTATCAAAAATTTTTCTGTAGAAGAAAATTTTTTAAACAAAATTGTTTTATAAAAAATTGTTTATAAAATTTTTTTCTATATGTTTTGATAAAAACATTTTGTATACATAATTTTTGTATTAAAAATTTTTTTTATAGAAAATTTTTGTATCAAACAATTTTTTATATAGAACATGTCTTTATCAATAATTTTTATAAACAATTTTTCTATGGATACTTTTTTTTTATCAAATAATAATATTTGACTCAAAATTTTTTATACGGATTTTTTTTTTCAAAAATCTTTCTATAAACAAATTTTTGTCAAAAATTTTTCAATAGAATTTTTTTTCCCAAAGATTTTTCTTAGGAAATATTTTTATCAAAAATTTTTTTATAGAAATTTTTGTGTCAAAAATTTTTCTATGGAAAATTTTCTTATCAAAAATGTTTCTATTGAAAATTTTGTTATCAAAAATTTTTCTATAGAAAATTTTGTTTTCAAAAATTTGTCTATAGAATATTTTTTCCTCAAAAATTTTTCTACAGAATTTTTTTTTCTCCAAAAATTTTTCTACAAAAGTATTTTTTCCAAAAATATTCTATAGAATATTTTTTGATCTAAAATATTTCTACAGAAAATATTTATTTTTTGAGAAAATTTTTTTATAGAAATTTTTTTTATCAAAAATTTTTCTATAAGGAAATATTTTTATTAAACATTTCTCTATTGAAAAATATTTTAATCGAAAATGTTATGAACTGTCTATCTTTGCTATAGACCATAGAATAAATAGTTTTCTTCACCTAACTAGTGCAATTACCATTTTGGGCAATCATTGAGAAAAAAGCACAAGATTATTGGTTGCAGGCATAATCCTTTCAAATATTTTTAAATCTAATAGGACATTGAAATGCAGAAGACATAAATAAACCATAAATTTATATTGTTTATTTTTTCTTGCAAAATTAAATTGGAATGCAGTTAACAAATAAAATTGTTTTGCAATTGAAATCTGCAATTTGTAGAATTGTAAGATCTTATGAACTAAATTATTTGTTAGCTTTGGGCCAAATACATTCGTTTTTTAATATAAGGTAGGACATTGAAATGTAGAAAACATATACTAATGGGGGATATGTTAGTTTATAAAATTTGGGTGAATTTTGATTGTGACTTCATGAAATAAAAATATAAAGTGAGACACTGCCTTAAGGTGGAAAAACGGCCTGAAGTTTTATGACTGCATTCAAAATTACAAAGTCGTTATTTGGTTTGTTAAATAATTTACTAATTTAGTGCTTAAACATGTTTTCGTTTGATTTTTAAGACTTTCATTTTTGATACAATGTATAAAACTAAGTTTTATACATATCTTAGACTAACAAAGTCTTATACTTACTCCCTAATTTATATACGACTAATACAATTACCAAAGCCTAATACTAGGAAATTTTTACAAAAAATTTGATTTATAAGCAGGCGGTAGGCACCCTAACCACCAGAAGCCGAAGACCTTTTGTAATTTTCGTAAATATCACAATCATTGATGATACTCGTGAAAATGTTTATTTAAAGCATTCCGTTGAGATTTGGATGTTCGCAATGTCGCACAGTGGTTTACGGACGCTTTTTTTTGGAAATAATTCTGTAACTTTTGAACTACTAAAGATATTTGAATGAAATTTGGCATGGTGATAGACAAGGAGTATTCGAGTTGGTTTTCAAAAGCACTGGCCCATGAGGGGTCGGGAGAGTGATTGATGGACCTTCAAAGTTGGTCACCTCGGGTGTTCGACTTTTTTAAAAATTCGCCAAAAATCCATTTATGAATGGATTGAAAAGAAATTTTAAACTTAAGTTCTCCTTCAGAAGGTCTACAAAAAATACGCTTACATGTGTAGGTTATCTCCTTTGGGTTTCGAGATATTTGGATAAAAAGGAATTTTTGGGTTGATTTTTTACCTATTTTTTTAAGCTTTTTTTGATCTGGTGGGCGCATCTGAAGATCAAAAATTTTTTAAGAATATTCGTTAAAATTGTAACAAAATTCTAAATAATTTTTGTGCAAGTTGGTTATAGATATCTTCTTTCGTTTAAAAGTTAAAAATATTCAAAGTTGAAACTTAAAAAAAATTTCGCTTTTTTTTGAGTTTTTCCCTAAAAGATAGCTATATTTTTTCACTAATAAAAAAATATTTTCTTAAGAAACATAAAAATATTTTTAAAGTTTTTCAAAGAAAACATAATAAGAATGCGTATAAAACAAATTTCTTGCTAATCGGACTTTTGGTCCTCGCACATGCCCTCTCCAAAAAATGCCAATTTGTAAAAAAAAATTTTGGTTTAAATAAAAATTTTTCAAAAGGCAAAGCACCGATTTGAAAAAAATAATAATGTCCGTATTTTCTAATATATCTGTTATTGATTGGAAAAGTTTTCTCTGAAACGAGCTGCAAATAGAGTCAGTGTTGCCATTTTTGTAAAAAAACTCATTTTTTGAAACCCTTTTTTTCCGAGTTGGGAATTGGGGAATTTTTTAGTTAAAATTGGGATTTTTTTTAGTCTATTGCTTTTAGATCTTATTGGTCTACATGACTACAAATTTTCATTGAGATATCTTCATCCATGTCATTTCTACAAAACATCAAAAATTGAAATTATTTTCCTTCTAAAAGTAGAAAAATAATATTTTTTTGATTTACGATACAAAGTGTAAAAATATTAACTTACTAAAAAAAGATTTTTAATTGGTGTTCATCTCCTGGACTTTCCCGATCCAATGATACTAAACACATGTATCAAGCTTCAATACATAGCCTTTAAAAGCTCTGAGAACTTTGCCTCCCATATCATTTTTAAGCTAAATATTTTAGTATTGGAGAGTAATGTGTGCAAATAACGTTAATGGTGCACAGTGGTATTAACTCTGCAATTTCTAAACTACTAGACGGATTTTGACAAAATTTGGAACGTCAATAGAAGAGGTGTGAGGCTTTTAGATCAATGTTTAAGAACGTATTTGTCGGTAGCACAGTGGGCTCTACAGTGGGCTAAAGTTGCCTACCTCGGGTATATAAAACATTTGAGGGCGTATAACTTTCCTCAATTGGGTCCGATCTAAAAGATTTTTACGTTTTCGAAAACTTCTTAAAAAAATTAATTAAAAAAACATGCTTACTTTACTACCTTATCTCTTATAGTTTAAGAGATATTTGAATCCAATTTTTTTTTTTGCTTTTTATGGTATATCTTCTGGCCTTTTTTTGGCCTATTTATTTTTTCTTGTACTACGTTAAATTTAAAAAAAAAATACTGGAAGATTGCTGATAAATTTCTAAATGAACTGGAAGAAACAAGTTCTTTATTATGTAAACTTAATAACACAGAAAAATTCTTCAAAGTTTGTGTGCCGAAAAAAGCCTGAAAAATTATTTTTTTTTTCAAAAAAAGTAATATTATTTTTTCAATATTTTTGAAAAATTTTTTCAAAAGACTCAATTCGTTTTTTACATTTTTTAAAAGGCTGGACTTGAGGGATCAGTATAAACTATATTTCTAAAAATTTTGGACATGCACCCTACAACCAGCGGTAGTCGAAAATCAGCCATTTTTTAACAAAACTTGTGTTTTTTTGTGACTGTAAAAAAATTGTTTATTTTATCTCAAAACTTTTTTTTAACAAAATTGTATTAAGTATAATGTTTTTAATATCTGTGCAAAAATCTGATAGAGCCCGGCTATTAATCGGGTCACACGGGCCGCTTTTCTAAAAAAAAACTCAAATTTGCGAAAAGCATACTCTTCTGTATTCAAAAATTTTCTTTACATTTCAGAACTTGTTCCGAAATTTATATTTCTGATTTTCGCACATACAGGTCCATACTATGTACAAAAATTGTCGCAATACCTTGTTTAGTTTTAGAGATTTTTTTTACTAAAATTTTATGGAGTCGAATATCTCTTAAACTATAAGAGATGAGGTAGTAAAGTAAGCATGTTTTTTTCTTAATTTTTTTAAGAAGTTTTCGAAAACTTAAAAATCTTTTAGATCGGACCCAATTGAGGAAAGTTATACGCCACCAAATGTTTTATATACCCGAGGTAGGCAACTTTGGCCCACTGTAGAGCCCACTGTGCTACCGACAAATACGTTCTTAAACATTGATCTAAAAGCCTCACACCTCTTCTATTGACGTTCCAAATTTTGTCCAAATCCGTCTACTAGTTTAGAAATTGCAGAGTTAATACCACTGTGCACCATTAACTTTATTTGCACACATTACTCTCCAATACTCCAATATTTAGCTTAAAAATGCTATGGGAGGCAAAGTTTTCAGAGCTTTTAAAGGCTATGTATTGAAGCTTGATACATGTGTTTAGTATCATTGGATCGGGAAAGTCCAGGAGATGAACACCAATTAAAAATCTTTTTTTAGTGAGTTAATATTTTTACACTTTGTATCGTAAAACAAAAAAATATTATTTTTCTACTTTTAGAAGGAAAATAATTTCAATTTTTGATGTTTTGTAGAAATGACATGGATGAAGATATCTCAATGAAAATTTGTAGTCATGTAGACCAATAAGATCTAAAAGCAATAGACTAAAAAAATTCCCAATTTTAACTAAAAAATTCCCCAATTCCCAACTCGGGAAAAAAGGGTTTCAAAAAATGAGTTTTTTTACAAAAATGGCAACACTGACTCTATTTGCAGCTCGTTTCAGAAAAAACTTTTCCAATCAATAACAGATATATTAGAAAATACGGACATTATTATTTTTTTTAAATCGGTGCTTTGCCTTTTGAAAAATTTTTATTTAAACCAAAATTTTTTTTTAAAAATTGGCATTTTTTGGAGAGGGCACGTGCGAGGACCAAAAGTCCAATTAGCAAGAAATTTGTTTTATACGCATTCTCATTATGTTTTCTTTGAAAAACTTTAAAAATATTTTTATGTTTCTTAAGAAAATATTTTTTTATTAGTGAAAAAATATAGCTATCTTTTAGGGAAAAACTCAAAAAAAAACGAAATTTTTTTTAAGTTTCAACTTTGAATATTTTTAACTTTTAAACGAAAGAAGATATCTATAACCAACTTGCACAAAAATTATTTAGAATTTTGTTACAATTTTAACGAATATTCTTAAAAAATTTTTGATCTTCAGATGCGTCCACCAGATCAAAAAAAGCTTAAAAAAATAGGTAAAAAATCAACCCAAAAATTCCTTTTTATCCAAATATCTCGAAACCCAAAGGAGATAACCTACACATGTAAGCGTATTTTTAGTAGACCTTCTGAAGGAGAACTTAAGTTTAAAATTTCTTTTCAATCCATTCATAAATGGATTTTTGGCGAATTTTTAAAAAAGTCGAACACCCGAGGTGACCAACTTTGAAGGTACATCAGTCACTCTCCCGACCCCTCATGGGCCAGTGCTTTTGAAAACCAACTCGAATACTCCTTGACTATCGCCATGCAAAATTTCATTCAAATATCTTTAGTAGTTCAAAAGTTACAGAATTATTTCCAAAAAAAAAGAGTCCGTAAACCACTGTGTGTCGATAAGTCCCGTTTTGTAATTGTAAATATAAAAACAAAATATACAAGAAATAAAACCAAAATCCTATTTATAGCAACATTTTATATGGTTCTAGAGAATAAGGAATAATAATCCCGATCATTATTATCTTATTTTTGTAAACAATTTAAAAAATTGTAACCGAATTGGGAATATTTTTCGAAACAGAAATAAATACTAATATCAAACAAATTTTTCTGTATAAATAAAAAAATTTTTATAACAAAATAAAAATAAAAAAAATTTTTTTCGAAAAACTTCGATGAAAAAATTTTTATGCAGAAAAATTATCGTTAAAAAAATTTTTCAATTCAAAATCTTTGATAAAAAAATTTTTCTAAAAAAAATTTTCTGTAGAAAAATTCTCCATTAAAAAAATATTTCTATAGAAAAATTTTCGATAAAAAAATGTTTATAACAAAATAAAAATAAAAAAATTTTTCTATAGATGAAAAAATTTTTACATAGAAAAATTTTCGATAAAAAAAATTTTCTATAGAAAAATTTTCGATAAAAAAATTTTTCTATAGAAAAATTATCGATAAAAAAATTTTTCTATACAAAAATTTTCGACAATAAAAATTTTTCTATAGAAAAATTTTCGATAATAAAAATTTTTCTATAGAAAAATTTTCGATAATAAAAATTTTTCAATAGAAAAATTTTCGATAAAAAAAATTTTTCTATAGAAAAATTTTCGATAAAAAAATTTTTCTATAGAAAAATTTTCGATAAAAAAATTTTTCTATAGAAAAATTTTCGATAAAAAAATTTTTCTATAGAAAAATTTTCGATAAAAAAATTTTTCTATAGAAAAATTTTCGATAAAGAAATTTTTCTATAGAAAAATTATCGATAAAAAAATTTTTCTATAGAAAAATTTTCGATAAAAAAATTTTTCTATAGAAAAATTTTCGATAAAAAAATTTTTCTATAGAAAAATTTTCGATAAAAGAATTTTTCTATAGAAAAATTTTCGATAAAAAAATTTTTGTATAGAAAAATTTACGATAAAAAAATTTTTCTATAGAAAAATTTTCGATAAATTTTCGATAAAAAAATTTTTCTATAGAAAAATTTTCGATAAAAAATTTTTCTATAGAAAAATTTTCGATAATAAAATTTTTCTATAGAAAAATTTTCGATAATAAAATTTTCTATAGAAAAATTTTCTATAATAAAATTTTCTATAGAAAAATTTTCTATAAAAAAATTTTTCTATAGAAAAATTTCCGATAAAAAATTTGTTCTATTGAAAAATTTTCGATAAAAATTTGTTCTATTGAAAAATTTTCGATAAAAAAATTTTTCCATGAAAAATTTTCGATAAAAAAAATTTTTCTATTTATTACATTATTATGTAATACAGTTTAACGATAATTTATAATTTTAATTTAATTCAATATATTCAAGCTTGCCACAAATTTCATTAAATTTGGTCTAGGTAGGAGTAGGAGTTTAAAATTAATAAAATGTGATTTAAATGTTAAACATATATGAAGTGCATTTAATAATTCATGTAATCCAATTTCTGCCACTGAATGTCAGCACATTTAGAACTCGACAGTTTTGCAAATGTTTTGACATTAAACTTGCTCTACATTTAAACAAAAATCATATAAATTGTACTTGAAAATCAAAATTTTCTAGTAGTAGCTAATGTTAAACAAATGACTTTAAATTCTAGACAAAGATCATATACAAATTTAAGAAAAAAAGTGTAGAAGTCAATGCTAGTGCGTTAAATTCCAATTATATGAAAATAATCTTAAACTTGAAGCTTATGTTCTTTTAAACGAAATTCTTAAAAATGTCTGCATCATGTGGATCTCTCCTAGACTGAGTGACGGTTATTAAATGCTTTTAAAAATCATGTAATTTCAAGTGCAATTTGTTTGCTAAATTAGCCGAGTTAAGACGAAAGACATTTAGAGCTGTTTGGCTACCACTAGAAGTCAAGAAATAATTTCTCAAAAACAAAAACTGAAACCCCAGGTGTTTGGTTGATTTTCGAATTTATTTAAGAATATTTTCAAAATATTCTGTTACAGGTTGACTGAGCTAGTGGTAACCTTTGGTTGAGTTTTGTTCTTTAATTTATCGTTTGATTTTGTAATGATGAAAAAGTAATTGGAAATGCCGATTTTAAGTTTCAATATTTCCATATTTTATTTTAATACTTATGGTCCTTTGATTTGTTATAATTATTATTTGTTTTTTCTTAATTCGTTAAATAAATCTAATTTTATTTGCTTATTCTGTTGAACTTGTTAACTTTCTGCCCTATTATTAAATCAATTATTTTGACTTAGTCTTTTATTATTGTGGCAATTTATTGATTAGTTTTTATTTTAATTGATATAATTGGCGGTAATTGTAAGACGGAAATTATATCAAAGCAAAACGATATTGACTTTGAAAATGAAAACATGATTCAAAAAGTTATTTATTAACGTCAAATGACAAAAAGTAAAACAATACACAAACTGTAGACTAAGATAAAGACTAAGTAAGGATTTGGATGTAGACTAAGACTTACACTAAGAAATTGATAAAGACAAAGATTTAGACATAGACTAAGATATAGACTAAGAAATAAAATAAGACATAAACAAAGATATACGTTAAGACATAAACTAAGACATAGACTCAGACATAGACATAGACTAAGACATAGACTAAGACATAGACTAAGACATAGACTAAGACATAGACTAAGACATAGACTAAGACACAGACTAAGACATAGACTAAGACATAGACTAAGACATAGACTAAGACATAGACTAAGACATAGACTAAGACATAGACTAAGACATAGACTAAGACATAGACTAAGACATAGACTAAGACATAGACTAAGACATAGACTAAGACATAGACTACGACATAGACTCAGACATAGACAGAGACATAGACTAAGACATAGACTAAGACATAGACTAAGACATAGACTAAGACATAGACTAAGACATAGACTAAGACATAGACTAAGACATAGACTAAGACATAGACTAAGACATAGACTAAGACATAGAGTAAGACATAGACTAAGACATAGACTAAGACATAGACTAAGACATAGAGTAAGACATAGACTACGACATAGACTCAGACATAGACAGAGACATAGACTAAGATAAAGACTAAGACATAGACTAAGACATAGACTAAGACATAGACTAAGACATAGACTAAGACATAGACTAAGACATAGACTAAGACATAGACTAAGACATAGACTAAGACATAGACTAAGACATAGACTAAGACATAGACTAAGACATAGACTAAGACATAGACTAAGACATAGACTAAGACATAGACTAAGACATAGACTAAGACGTAGACAGAGACATAGAAATATACTAAGACATAGACTAAGACATAGACTAAGACATAGACTAAGACATAGACTAAGACATAGACTACGACATAGACTAAGACATATATAAAAATATATAATTTTTGAAAAATTTCCATTAAAAATACAAAATTTTTGAAACATTTCCTATAAAAATACAAAACTTTTTAAAATTTGTCTATGAAAATAGAAAAATTTTTTAAAATTCCTATAGAAATAAAAAAATTTTTGAAAAATTTACTGTAAAACTGTAAAATTTTGTAAAATTTCCTATAAAAATTTAAAATTTTTTAAAAATTTTCTGCAAAAATTTTCTATTCAAATAAGAAATTTTTGAAAAATTTCCCATAAAAATAGAAAACTTTTGAAAAATTTCCTTCAAAAAAGAAAATTTTTGGAAAATTTCCTATAAAATTATAAATTTTTTAAAAAATTTCCTATAAAAATAAGAAATTTTTGAAAAGTTTCCTATAAAAATAGAAAACTTTTGAAAAATTTTCTATAAAAATAGAAAAATTTTGAAAATTTGTCTATAAAAATAGAAAAATGTTGTAAAATTTCCTATAAAAATAGCAATTTTAAAAATAAGAAAATTTTTTAAAAATTTCCTGCAAAAATAAGAACATTTTTTAAAAATTTCCTGTAAAAATTAGAAAATTTTTGAAAAATTTTCTATCAAAATAAGAAATTTTTGAAAATTTTCCTACACAAATAGAAAATTTTTGAAAAATTTCCTATTAAAATAGGAAATTTTTGAAAAATTTCCTATAAAATTACAAAATTTTTGTAAAATTTGCTATAAAAATAGAAAATTTTTGAAAAATTTTCTATAAAAATAGAAATTTTTTGAAAAATTTCCTATAAAAATAGAAATTTTTTGAAAAATTTCCTATAAAAATAGAAAATTTTTGAAAAATTTCCCATAAAAATAGAAAACTTTTAAAAAGATTCCTATAAAAATAGAAAATTTTTGGAAAATTTCCTATAAAAACATAAATTTTTTAAAAAATTTCCTATAAAAATAAAAACTTTTTGAAAAATTTCCTATAAAAATAAACAGTTTTTGAAAAGTTTCCTATAAAAATAGAAAATTTTTTAAAAATTTGCTATAAAAATAGAACAATTTTGTAAAATTTCCTATAAAAATTTAGAATTTTTGTAAAATTTCCTATAAAAATAAGAAAAGTTTTTAAAAATTTTCTGTAAAAATAAGAAAATTTTTTTAAAAAATTGCCTATAAAAATAAGTAATTTTTATAAAATTTCCTATAAAAAGAGAAAATTTTTGAAATATTTCCTATAAAAATAGAAAAATTTTTAAAATTTGTCTATGAAAATAGAAAAATTTTGTGAAATTTCCTATAAAAATAGAAAATTTTTTAAAAAATTCCTAAAAAAAAAAAAAAAAAAATGAGAAATTTACTATAGAAATAGAACAATTTTGTAAAATTTTCTATAAAAATAGAGAACATCTGAAAAATTTCCTATAAAAATAGAAAATTTTTTGAAATTTTCCTATAAAAATAGAAAATTTTTTGAAATTTTCCTATAAAAATAGAAAATTTTTTGAAATTTTCCTATAAAAATAGAAAATTTTTTGAAATTTTCCTATAAAAATAGAAAATTTTTTGAAATTTTCCTATAAAAATAGAAAATTTTTGAAAAATTTCCTATAAAAATAGAAAATTTTTGAAAAATTTCCTATAAAAATAGAAAATTTTTGAAAAATTTCCTATAAAAATAGAAAATTTTTGAAAAATTTCCTATAAAAATAGAAAATTTTTTAAAAATTTCCTATAAAAATAGAAAATTTTTGAAAAATTTCCTATAGAAAAAAAAATTTTGAAAATTTTTCTATAAAATTAAAAAAAAAATTGAAAATTTTCCTATAAAAATAGAAAATTTTTTTATAAAAAAAGAAAAATTATTCTGCAAAGAATAGAAAAATTTTGAATATTTTCCTAAAAAAATAAAAAAAATTTGCAATTTGAAAAAAATTTTTCCTATAAAAATTTTGAATATTTTCCTATAAAAAGGGGAATATTTTGAACATTCCCAAAAAGATAGAAAAATTTAACCTTCATCTGCTCTTTGCGTAGAAAACTACGCAAACGCTACACAATTTCTCTGTTTTTTTTGGAAGTGCTTGCTTTAAATTAACAAAATTTATTGACTTTGTAAGTAACATGATTATGCATAATTTAAAGCATTTTTTACTCCTAAATTTAATTTTTTATGGACTGGATCAAAAAAGTTACGTTGTCTACCCTTGCGTAGTTTTCTACGCATATGGGAAAAACATACGTTTTTCGTAGAAATTTTTGATGTCATGGTTCTTTTTTGTCAATCATTGCGGTTTTAACACATGGAAAAGTTCTTTTTGATTATTGTTTTTACACCATTTACAAGAAAAACTACAAAGAAGATGAAGAAGAATTAGTGCCAGAATCTTCATAATCTAGTAAAATGATATACCTGTAAGTTATATAAAAGGTGCTTGCTACCTTTTTACCCTTTAAACCTTTCAAATATTAGGTTTACAACTTTACTTCTGTCGTTTTTTTCCGAAATTCGAGGCTTTATTATAGGGCGCTGTCTATCGGTGACCACTACTATTTTCCACCTTTCGGCCAGCGTACTATTGAGTATAAGCTTATGCTAACAAAATTAGTACCAACTTATTGTTTTGAACTAAGTTCATGACAATGGATAAGGTTTTTTCTCATATAGTCCTTCTCGGTGGAAAGCTAATTTAAGACTTCGAAATGCAAAAAAAAATCTTTTTCGTCTACCAAATAAATTCTAACTGTTTCCTCCCAGAGTTCTTAAAATTATGTACCGAAAACTATAAATAATATTGCATGCCTAGAAAACTACGCAAAGGTAGACAACGTGATTTTTTTTAAGAGCAGATGAAGGTTAAAAAAATAGAAAAACAGCAATATTTCTTTGGTTTTAAAAACTTGTAGTTAGTCATTTCTTCTTGACCTAAAAGTGTTTGATGTAGCAAAAATCACCGATTAACCAAAAATCTTTGAATATTTTCAAAATGATTAAGTTGTTATAAATCAAGGTCTCCTCGAATTTGCACCAAATTTGTCAAACTGATCAAATTTAATGAAATTGTTATATATCGTCACATGAGCAAATATGTTTTTGGTTATAATATTTTTGAAAAAGTTTAGAAATAATCACTTCGTGATTTCTTTAAATTAATAAAATTTATTTTGGTTGTCATTATCAATGTACCACCAAAAACCAAAAAAAAAAAAAATGTGAAACAGATTTTTAAAATGTTTTAGTTTGCTGTTAATTTATCTACATCAACACTTGTGTGTGTTCAACCCACATATTCAAATCATTACTCTGGTCCAACATAAACATTTGAATGCAAATGATCAAAAAATTTTGAATAAAAGGACACACAAATAACGAATGCAAACTATAAGCCAAATGCTGGTGGAAACATGTAAGATACAAGAAAATTGTGGCAAAAATGATTAACGCACTTGTACGCATGCGTTCAGCAGCTGTTGTATATGTTCTTGGTGTTTGGAGGGTTGATTTGAAATGGTTAGCATTACTCATAGAAAATCAGGTTTGTGTCCTAAGTCTTTTGTTTTTTGCTTGATACTGACATTTCATTATGATTTAAAGGTACTTATATGCCATATAGTCTAAGCTGGAGTGACTTTATGTGGCCTCTTTCATGATTTGAGCTTGCTTTACCTAAAATTCATACAACCCTCGTTTTTATTAAACACTGACAAATGAAAAACTTGGTTTTATCTTACACATTTTTGCCACATTTTTCTGATTTCTTGAAAATGCACATTATAAATTTGATTTACAAAAATTTTAAATCAATTCAACTTGATAGTTTTTTGCACACTTTGCTTTGGCTATCATAGTTTGTTTGATTTAATTAATAAATTGTTAAATTTTTCTAACAAACAAGTAAATGCTCGAAATATAAGTAAACTAAACACGAACCCCAGACTCATTGTCAAGAACATTTTAATGAACGCGTTTAGACCAAAAGCAAAAAAAGTAAAAATAAAACTCCAAAGAAATATTTTAACTAAAATACGCTCATGCGTTTAAAATATTAATAACTTTATCTTTTGAAAATGTCTGTCTTTTCTTAGCCACAAAAAAAAAACTGTTTAAAACTTGCTCTTGTCCACATTATAAAGAGTGTCAATAGAGAATTCCGTAAATTTGATTTATGTGGCTACAAGGTGTAGGTTGTCCAAATAAAGTTGTCAGGTGTTAATGAATTTTCGTTGCCAATTTTAAAATTGTTCATATTTTTTCAAGACAAATTTTACACAAAAAAATTGTCAGTTTTAAATAATTCTAAACAAAAAAAAAAAAAAAAAAAAAATACAAAAATATCTGAATTTTAAATTAATGACACTTATATCAAGATAAATAACAAAACCACCAAGTTTATGAGACAAATTCTTGATATTTTTGGTAGCCCAGTTGTCATTTAACCAACGAAACTATTAATCATAATAAAATTATGTTTGTGTCTTAAGTCTTTTGATTTTTTTTCGCTTAATATTGACATTTTATTATGATTTAGTGAAATAATAATAACATTAAGGTATTATATTTCTTCATATTTCTTTATTATATTTTCAGAATAATTAAATAGAGGAACTATAATAAAATTTTATGTTTTTTGTTTGTTAACTTAGGCTTTGAAATATTAATGCCTTAAGTCTAAAACTTGATTTAGTAAAGTTATTAAATTCAATTTTTTTAGATGTTTTAACAAAACTTTATTACTGACATAAAATTGATCTGATTTTTAAGTTACTGAAATGTTGTAATTTTGATATCTTTATGATTAATTTAAAAAATATTTATGAAAGTCAGATTCTTTTATGTATTCAAATTTTTATATCCACAATCACTTTTGAGCCATATCCGTTTGATCATGTGTTTTTATGGTAAAATCAAGATAGAATCTAAATTAAAGAAGCTATAACTTCTGTCTGTCTATCTGTGTTTGTCTTTCTGTCTGTTTGTCTGTCTGTCTATCTATCTGTCTTTTTTTTTTTTTTTTTGTATGGTGTGCGGAATCTTCTAAAGATATGAAATCATTTTCATTATGTGAGATTCGACAAGGTCTTGTGTGTCACCTACTCACTAAACCGCCTTCCCATTCTTCTACCACTCTCCCCGCGGCACTGCCCTCAGGTATTACTTCGCGGGGCTGGTTAGCGATTACGCTACTTCGGGGTTTACTTCAGCTCGTGTGCGCTCTTTCCGTATTGCTTCTTCTTGTTTTAGCAAATTATTAATTTCAGTTATAGGTTACATACTAGTTGCCAATTTCTTTCCGAATGTAGCATTACGTCTATGATGTTGCCAGGTACTATTGCGTATCCTACTTCTGTCTATCTGTCTGTCTGTCTGTCTGTCTGTCTGTCTGTCTGTCTGTCTGTCTGTCTGTCTGTCTGTCTGTCTGTATGTCTGTCTGTCTGTCTGTCTGTCTGTCTGTCTGTCTGTCTGTCTGTCTGTCTGTCTGTCTGTCTGTCTGTCTGTCTGTCTGTCTGTCTGTCTGTCTGTCTGTCTGTCTATCTGTCTGTCTGTCTGTCTGTTTGTCTGTTTGTCTGTTTGTCTGTTTGTCTGTTTGTCTGTCTGTTTGTCTGTCTGTCTGTTTGTCTGTCTGTCTGTCTGTCTGTCTGTCTGTCTGTCTGCTGCCTGTCTGCTGCCTGTCTGTCTGTCTGTCTGTCTGTCTGTCTGTCTGTCTGTCTGTCTGTCTGTCTGTCTGTCTGTCTGTCTGTCTGTCTGTCTGTCTGTCTGCTGTCTGTCTGCCTGTCTGTCTGTCTGTCTGTCTGTCTGTCTGTCTGTCTGTCTGTCTGTCTGTCTGTCTGTCTGTCTGCTGTCTGTCCGTCTGTCTGTCTGTCTGTCTGTCTGCCTGTCTGTCCGTCTGTCTGTCTGTCTGTCTGTCTGTCTGTCTGTCTGTCTGTCTGTCTGTCTGTCTGTCTGTCTGTCTGTCTGTCTGTCTGTCTGTCTGTCTGTCTGTCTGTCTGTCTGCTGTCTGTCTGTCTGTTTGTCTGCTGAAAGCACAGTATAGTCTAAACGAAAGGTCATTGCAACTTGCCATAAATATTTCACATTTCTTGGAAAATGCTGATATTGAATTTCAGCGAAATCAGTTCAAATTAGGCCATAGCTCCCATATAACCTCGCCTAGGCCAATCGCGTATTTGCCAATAAATGGCAAACTTGAACAGATATGATTATAAAATTTAAGATAAAATAGTTTTTCATAATCACTAGCCAGTTTCTAAAATTTCATCGGAATCGGTTTACAGTTAACCATAAACAAAACATTTACGGAAATAGCCTAAACTCCACCTAAAATGCCTTTGAATGATAAACCATAACAGCTGTGACCACTTAATTCAGCGCAAGGAATTTTGTGTCAATACCAGCCTATGTGCAATCTTTTTACAATCGGTCACCATTTGACCCATATAAAAACTTACGGAAACACAAATACAAAAAGAAAAGGGCTTTATGTCTGTCTGTCCGTTGGATAAAAGCGCAATAGCGACTGGAGGAACAAAGTTTAACAAAAGTATTTTCGATATCTTGAGAATGTTATGTAGTTGAGGCTCCCATATAACCCCGCCCCGGAAATCACATTAATGGTGATAAATTTAATCCAATTGTAATAGTTAGGACGACTCGATTTAGAACAAAGAAGTATTATATAACTATTTGTCAGTTCATCAAATTTTGAAGGAATCGGTCCATATTTGACTATAGCTTTCATATAAAAAACACTCAAGGAAACCAAAAAAAAAATGTAGCAAAGGCCAGTTAAAAGCTATTAAATTAGAAACTATGACAGCTATGGACACTAAATTGTGCAGAAACGAGCTTTATATAAATACGAGCCAGTGTGTAAAATGTTGTTACAATCGGTCAACATTTGGCTATAATAACATCCCCTTTTTATATCTAAAATCAAAAAGATTCGGAGGTACAAGCATCATATTAAAATTGCACCAATGTCCAGACTTTATATACGGTATTAGGAACTCCTTACAAAATATATGGACCTGTCCTATTACTATCAACAAATTTATCCTAACTAAATATTAAGCTAAACGAAAAGTATTTAAAAGACTATTAATGCCAAACTACACCAGGTTATGAGATTAAATTTTGTGTAAAGTAAATACTTTGGCCGCTTTCCTCGATATCGAGGGTGCCTTCAATAACATTACCATTGAAGCAATCAGGGGTTCACTGGAGGACTTAAATATACAGGGCTTCCTAGTAGAGTGGATTGTGAATATGATAGTAGGATCATCAACTCAAATCTAGGTGACTGTAGTTTACGTAGGAAAGTAACTAGGGGTACTCCACAAGGAGGGGTTTTATCACCACTGCTGTGGTTACTGGCTGTCATTCTAAGAAGACTTGACCAACTAGGGAGAAAGGTCGTAGCCTACGCCGATGACTTAGTATTGCTCGTATCTGGCAAGTTCCCAGATACAATAAGTAATATTATGCAATCGGTTCTGGGAGAACATTCCTCCTGGGCCAGTAATAAAGGACTGGGGATTAACCCCGACAAGACGGAGTTGGTCCTCTACACCAGAAGGTACAAGGTTGAAAGGTTTAAACTTCCTGTGCTGAATGGTGTAGAGCTTAGATTGTCGCAGGAAGCCAAATTTCTAGGGATTATCTTGGACAGTAAGCTATCTTGGAAGAGAAACACACGGGAAAGAATGAAAAAAGGGCCAAACGCATACTACTTCTGCAGGAATTCCGTGGGTAAAAAATGGGGCTTAAGACCGATAGTTGTGTATTGGATTTACACAACAATTGTAAGGCCTGTTTTAACATATGGTTGCGCAGTATGGTGGGAAGCAGTTAGCAAGGGTTCTTTTCTTACTTCTCTCAACAAGGTACAACGTTGTGCTAGTATTGGTATAATCGGTGCCCTTAAAAGCACACCTCAAGCAGCCCTTGACATCATGCTGTCGTTATACCCCCTTGATATCTTCATTAAGGGGATGGCTATGAGAAGTTTAGTAAGGCTGTACGAGTCGGGTATGCTTAGGTTTAGGCATGTGGGACACTCCAGTATTCTGAGCTTAACAGGCTCCCGGGGCTTGGAGTTAGGTCAACCACGATCTGACTATTTAGTCAAGGAACTACTGTTCAGCTCAGCTCCAGAGATCGTAATCCCCGAAAGATCCGACTGGAATGGGCAAACAGCACTTTTTCAAGGCTTTTCGATCTTCACGGATGGATCAAAAATGGATTGCGGGACTGGTTCTGAAGTTTTCCTGTGGGATCAAAATATTAGGAAATCCTTTAGACTCGCGGATGAGTGCAGTGTCTTCCAGGCAGAGATTTTTGCCATTTGCAAGGCTACAGAGCTCATTCAGGGTCTTATAGCTGTTAACAGTGAGGTGACAATTTATGTCGATAGCCAGGCCGCGCTCAAGGCGTTGCGGGGTTATAGGGTTACCACCAAATTAGTCAAAAAATGTAGGATAGCTCTTCATGAGCTATCACTTAGCTATAGGATTAGATTGTGCTGGGTTCCGGGTCATTGTGACATCGTTGGCAACGAAGTTGCGGACGAAGTTGCCAGACAAGGCTCAAGTCTAGACTTAAGCCAAAGAGTGGATTTGACTTAAGCCAAAGAGTGGATTTGGCTCCGCCTATCTGTCACTTTTATCTAGGCAATAAGTCCTGGACTAGCCAGGAAACCACAAGGCTGTGGGGTAACATGGTTACGTGTAGGACATCTAGAGCTATATGGCCTAAGCTGGACAGTAATGGTACAAAGCTTTTATTAAGTCTAAATAGGTCAAGCTTAGGAAGATGTATAGGGTTCCTTACGGGACATTGGGCCTTAAATTCGAGGCTACATAGGTGAGATAGCAGCATTTCAGACTTGTGCAGACTATGTCTAGATGAGGATTCGTCCGAGTCGGTGGAACACATTCTCTGTCACTGTCCAAGGCTTCAAAACCTAGGCAGCAGATTCCTTGCTGACCTACAGGATCTACAACAGTGTAGATTAATTGATATTGTAGGGTTCATCACGGGTCTCAACTGGCCTAGATAGGGTAGTCTTCTCTCCAACTCTCTACTACCTTTCTCTTTCCCTATCTCATTCTTTCTTTCTTCATTCTTTCTTTTCTCCCTCTCTATTAAAGGATCACAATGGACCCCTGGGGTCTCCGAGTGTAGGTGTCTTTGACACCTCCTTTATTATCTAACCTAACCTAAATACTAGGAAACCACTTACATACTCTTTAATGTTGAACTATAAAGCTCCTGCAACCGAATTTAGTCCAAATATTTTGCTAACAATACTAACTAGCGTAACAACTTTTTTCGAATTTGGTCCACATTTTGAATTTCCTGCACTCTCGTAGATATATGAGAGATATTTCTCAATTTAACATAACTCGATGGTGGGTATATAATATTCGGCATAGCCGAATATAAAACTCTTACTTATTTTATATTTAAATCATAAACTAATTTTTGTGTATATGTAATCTATAGTCTAAAATTTATTGAAATTTAGTTTGAAAATACGAAAGACTTAAGACACAAACTTCTTATAAGTAGTAATTATTGTTACTAAAATATTAAAAGCTGTCGATTTTAATAATCCGCATTAATTTATACGACAATTTTGTTACCATAATTAAGCGTAATTTAAAAAAAATTATAATAATTATTTTTTTTTAGCTACTGTATAAATATTAGACATATTATATTAAACCACTTAGTAAATATGAAAATCTGTAATACAAATTGCTAATATTGAGTTAAGATTAACACAATTTTAAATTATCGAAAAAATCATAACTATTTATACTTAAATATTTTACAATTTATAAAAAATTGAACAACATGGCAGCAGCTATAAAAACAAATTTTGTTGAAAATATTTTGCCTTCAAATAACTACAAGTTATTTTCCAAAAAATCAACTTAACCAAAAAGGTAACAACCAAGTTAATAACATAAACTTAAACACATAAATTTCGCAAAATAAATACTTAATCCCATATTTAAGCATAAAATAAATATTTATATACTAACAAAAAACTGAAAAATTTTGTTTGCATTTGATTAAACTCGAACTTGCAAAATATGCATAAAAGACAAGAAAAGGAGCAAATTTCAAAGAAAATAAGTTCAGATTTATAAACGGTTTTATATGCCTTTACATTATAAGTACGAGTATATGTAAGTAGTGGCCATTTCAATGTCTGTCTTTGAAAAATTTTTTCTACTTCGGTTATTTACAAATAATTTGCATGTTTTGTAGTTTGTTCATTTTCCATTTTATGATTTTCGAGATACAAAGTCATACAAGCTACAAAGTCATTTGTTGTTTGGACATCATTAATGTCAAGACATGTTAAGATTATATGTTAATTTGCTTTTTTTGCTGCTTACTTTTTTTTCAGCTTGTCTAGCTTTAACCCTGTTTAGAGATAAATTAGAAAGCATAATTGTTTATGGAGGTAGCCTTCTCGGGAATAATAATTTAATTTTGTTGGACATTTCATTCATGTATAAAATGGAATTTATGAGGTAGTTTAAGTTTATGGGGGGAGTTTATTTATTGTGGATTAGAAAATAAATTTGTTAAGAGTTTAGATTTAAATTTATATGATTACTGGTTTACGAAGCAAAATACTATGATTTGAAGGTGGTTTCGGCGGGAAGTATCTAGTTTATAAAAGTAAGTAGAAATTCTATTAAAAAGATTACAAGAACGAGTTAAATGATACGATATATGACGACATATTATGTATTATCACACAGACAACCAGCTAGACAGACAGACAGAAAATTTTTGTAATAAAAAAATTTTTCAAAAAATTTTTCAAAAAATTTTTCTGTAAAAGATTTTTCGGTTCAAATATTTTTTAAAAAGGGTTTTTCAAAAATTTTGGAACTTCAAACATTTAATTAAAAAGTTTTACTGTGGTGTATTGCACTAATATTCCAATTTATTTCAATTATTTATTTTTGTAATAAATAGTTTTTTGACAAAACCAAAAAAATATTGTTGGGGAAACCGTTCCTCGATGCGTTTTCATGGATGGTTAGGCCAACTTCTTCAAAAGTGATATCCCTGATTCTAAACGAAGTGAAAACCACACATTATATCTTATTTGAAGGACAGAATAACTACGAATTATTGTGTCTAACAAATATCAACATAAAGCGATCCTTTAGTAAAAACTTTCTATAGAATTTTTTTTTTAATTTTTCTATAGAAAATTTTTCGGTTAAAAAAATTTTTCTATAGAAAATTTTTCGGTTAAAAAAATTTTTCTATAGAAAATTTTTCGGTTAAAAAAATTTTTCTATAGAAAATTTTTCGGTTAAAAAAATTTTTCTATAGAAAATTTTTCGGTTAAAAAAATTTTTCTATAGAAAATTTTTCGGTTAAAAAAATTTTTCTATAGAAAATTTTTCGGTTAAAAAAATTTTTCTATAGAAAATTTTTCGGTTAAAAAAATTTTTCTATAGAAAATTTTTCGGTTAAAAACACTTTCTATAGATAATTTTTCGGTTAAAAACATTTTCTATAGAAAATTTTTCGGTTAAAAACATTTTCTATAGAAAATTTTTCGGTTAAAAACATTTTCTATAGAAAATTTTTCGGTTAAAAACATTTTCTATAGAAAATTTTTCGGTTAAAAAAATTTTCTATAGAAAATTTTTCGGTTAAAAAAATTTTCTATAGAAAATTTTTCGGTTAAAAAAATTTTTTATAGAAAATTTTTCGGTTAAAAAAATTTTCTATAGAAAATTTTTCGGTAAAAAAATGTTTCTATAGAAAATTTTTCGGTAAAAAAATGTTTCTATAGAAAATTTTTTGGTAAAAAAATTTTTCTATAGAAAATTTTTCGGTAAAAAAAAATTTTCTATAGAAAATTTTTCGGTCAAAAAAATTTTTCTATAGAAAATTTTTCGGTCAAAAAAATTTTTCTATAGAAAATTTTTCGGTCAAAAAAATTTTTCTATAGAAAATTTTTCGGTCAAAAAAATTTTTCTATAGAAAATTTTTCGGTCAAAAAAATTTTTCTATAGAAAATTTTTCGGTCAAAAAAATTTTTCTATAGAAAATTTTTCGGTCAAAAAAATTTTTCTATAGAAAATTTTTCGGTTAAAAAAATTTTTCTATAGAATATTTTTCGGTTAAAAAAATTTTTCTATAGAAAATTTTTCGGTTAAAAAAATTTTTCTATAGAAAATTTTTCGGTTAAACGAAAGACTTAAGACACAAGCATTTTATGCTTGTTTTAAAAGGTCATTCTTAAACAGATTTTATAAGGGTTTCTTATCAGAATTATTGATTGTTTTAGACCAATAATTCAAAATTATTATTTATATTGACTTTGTCTTAGCCTAAAATGGATAAGCTTTAGAAGTATTTATAGAATTAAGGAAGTACTAAAAGAAAAATTAAAGCATTGAAAAAATCTATATAAGTTTGAAGCTTTCCAGCCATTACGAAAAACGAAAGACTTAAGACACATGCACTTTTTCTTAAATAGATATAAAGAATACTAATTTAATTGGAATTTCTTTTCAAAATTTGTAGAAAGTCAATGTTTTGAATTGGTTTTCCTTTTCAAAAATAGCTTTATTTGTTTGAACGAATTGAAAAGCAAAGTTTGGGGGTACCTCGAGGTTCTTTTCAACAAATATTTATCATTTAATATTATCTAAGGACTGATCTTACCCACTGTATTTCATACTAACAAAATGTTTAGCTAACATTCCTAGACTCCATTCATATGTAGGTTCTAAGTACAAAATCATACCGCTCTATGAACAATGCTTTAAATTGTTCATGCTCGTGCTATTTTGTGTTATTCGTGTAAGTAAATCACTGACTTTTAAAGTCTAATAGAATTTACAATACCAGACATGCTAACAATAGAGTATAAGACTGTCATCTTATGTTTTTAGCATGCTTTAACAATAAACGAACATGCCACTTATGCAACCAAGTTCTAAATACGTAAACAAACATAGGTTTAAAAGTACAATACATTTTTCTAATACATGCAATTATTTGTTTCTAGAGCAGTTCCAGGAACTGTCTAAATATTTATTATATACATATGTTTATGGTTTCAATATATATTCTTTACACTGGGTAAAAAGTACAAGTTTGTTTAGAATATGGTGAAGTAAGAAAATTTAATTGACAATTTTTGTATAGTCTTAAATCTGACTTAAGGAAGTAATTAGAGTAATAAAGGAATTTTATAATTACGCTATTGACCAACACTTTATTTTATTTTTTATTTACGAAAACGGTCGAGAGTTAAAATTCTATGAATACATTACTTTTTCATTTTTTTTTTATAAAATTTGCCATTTTTAAGGTGACTGATCCATTAATTTTATCATACATGGTTCGAGAGGATCAAAGAAATATAATCTCTAATATTATTGTCAAGACACTATTATTTTTGTAAACATTGGGAATATTTCTATAAATATTGGGATATTTTTCAAAACAGAAAAAAATTCTTATACTAAACAATTTTAGATTTTTATATTTCTTAGATATTTTCTATCCAAAAAATGTTTTTATAGAAAAATTAAAAATTTTTTTTTTGCAAAATTGTTCTATAAAAATATTTTTATATCAATAAATTTTCAAATCTTCTATCGAAAAATATTTTATAAAAAAATTTTCTATAGAGAAATTTTGGATAAAAAGTTTTCCATAGAAAAATTTTTGCTAAAAATTTTCAATAGAAATATTTTTGCAAGAATAATATTTACATCCCGACTATCTAGTTATTTTTTGATAAAAAAATTTTCTATAGAAAAATTGACAAAAAAATTTTATATTGAAAAATTTTTGATAAAAAATTTTGTACAGAAAAATTTTTGATAAAAAAATTTTCTACAGAAAAATTTTTGATAAAAAAATTTGCTATAGAAAATTTTTTGATAAAAAGACTTTCTATAGAAAAATTTTTGATAAAAAAATTTTCTATAGAAACATTTTTGATAAAAAAATTTTCTGTATAAAAATTTTTTATAGAAAAGTTTTTGATAAAAAAATATTCTACAGAAAAACTTTTGATAAAAAATTTTCCATAGAAAAATTTTTGATAAAAAAATTTTCTATAAAAAATGTTTTGATAAAAAAATTTTTTATAGAAAATTTTTTGATAAAAAAATATTCTACAGAAAAACTTTTGATAAAAAATTTTCCATAGAAAAATTTTTGATAAAAAAATTTTCTATAAAAAATGTTTTGATAAAAAAATTTTTTATAGAAAATTTTTTGATAAAAAATTTTCTAAAGAAAAATTTTTGAAAAAAAATTTTCTATAGAAAAATTTTTGGTAAAAAAATTTTCCATCTAAAAATTTTTGATAACAAAATTTTCTATAGAAAAATTTTTGATAAAAAAATTTTCTATAGAAAAATTTTTGATAAAAAAATTTTCTATAGAAAAATTTTTGATAAAAAAAATTTCTATAGTTTATTTTGCCGAGTTGTCAGTCCCACACCATTCCTTAATAGCTTTATTTGGATTGATCATTAAAACAGCATAAGCCTAATGCCTACAATATTCATGACATAGACTAAGACACTGTCACAACAAGGGGGGACCCTTGTTGTGACAGTGTGGGCAAACAATTTTTTTTTTGCTCTAGCCCAAGAATTTCGTAAATTTGATTAATAAAACAAGCCATAACGAAAATACATATAACTAAAAAAAATTGCCACAGTAAAAGACACATAATTATTAAATAATTGAACATATTATAATTTATTAAGACCAATTACCAATTTAAACAACATGTATCAAATTTAACAACACTGTTCTTTTAACTAGTTAACAAACCAGAGTCTTGTTGTTCTTACTCCAAAGATTGGCTACTTTAAAATATTTCTTAGGTTTTTTTTCTTAAATTGAAATTTTATTAGAAAAATTAGTTTTTAAAATTATGCTTGTGGTCATTGTCCCATTCACTTGTGATCAGAAAAAAAACGTGTGTTTTTTTCTAACATATCTTGGGTGAAGGCGTTGTTTGATTAAATGCTTAAAAAAGTCTATGAGTATGCAGAAAACGTTCAAATTTATCTACTAGTTTTTATATCTAGACTAAAGTGTTTTTTTTTATTTTAACCATTCTTAACTAGAAAACGTTTTAAATAAATATCTTAAACAAAATACAGATATGATATTAATCTTAAATTGATAGTGAACTTAAAGTCAAATTGTTACCATTATTAAGTTTTATGGTTTTTTTATAAACATTTTTATGAAAATAACTTAATTGAAATGTACAGCGGCAGATTGTTGCAGAGTCATAAAATATCAATTAAAGTTTTTGAATAAAAAAAAGAATAACAATACAAAGTTTTAAAGTGCTCTAACAATAATATCTTTTATATCGTAAAATATAAAAAGATCAATAAACCAATTCACATTTGAATACACTTGACGCAATACAATTGTTTAAAAACTGCAACTGAAAAAATGTATACATGGGAAAATTTAAAACTTGTTTACTTTCTAAGCTTTTGTACTGTAATTTTTGTTAAAAAATTTTTCTTATAGATAATTTTTGTAAAAAAATTTTTCTTATAGAAAAATTTTTGTTAAAAAATTTTTCTTACAGAAAAATTTTTGTTAAAAAATTTTGTTAGAAAAATTTTTGTTAAAAATTTTTTCTTATAGAAAAATTTTTGTTAAAAAATTTTTCTTATAGAAAAATTTTTGTTGAAAAACTGTTCTTATAGAAAAATTTTTGTTAAAAATTTTTCATATAGAAAAATTTTTGTTAAAAATTTTTCATATAGAAAAATTTTCATTTAAAAATTTTTCTTTGAGAAAAATTTTCGCTTTAAAATTTTTCTAATAGAAAAATTTTCGTTTTAAAATTTTTCTTATAGAAAAATTTTTGTTTTAAAATTTTTCTTGTAGAAAAACTTTCGTTTTAAATTTTTCTTATAGAAAAATGTTCGTTTTAAAATTTTTCGTATAGAAAAATGTTCGTTTTAAAATGTTTCTTATAAAAAGTTTTGTTAAAATTTTTGTTTAAAATTTTTGTTATAGAAAAATTTTCGTTTTAAAATGTTTGTTATAGAAAAATTTTCGTTTTAAAATTTTTTTTATTGAACAGTTTTCGTTTTAAAATTTTTTTTACTGAAAAATTTTCGTTTCAAAAATTTTTCTTTTAAAAAAGTTTTTGTTTCAAAAATTTTTCTTTTAGAAAAATTTTCTTTTAAAAATTTTTATTATAGAAAAATTTTCTTTTTAAAATTTTTCTTATAGAAAAATTTTCGTTTGAAAATTTTTCTTATAGAAAAATTTTCATTTAAAAATTTTTCGTATAGAAAAATTTTCGCTTTAAAATTTTTCTAATAGAAAAATTTTCGTTATTAAATTTTGCTTATAGAAAAATTTTTGTTTTAAAATTTTTCTTGTAGAAAAACTTTCGTTTTAAAATTTTTCTTATAGAAAAATTTTCGCTTTAAAATTTTTCTTATAGAAAAATTTTCGTTTTAAAATTTTTCTTATAGAAAAATTTTCGTTTTAAAATTTTTCTTATAGAAAGTTTTGTTAAAATTTTTGTTTTATTTTTTTTTTTAGAAAAATTTTCGTTTTAAAAAGTTTGTTATAGAAAAATTTTCATTTTAACATTTTTCTTATAGAAAAATTTTCGTTTTAGAATTTTTGTTATAGAAAAATTTTCGTTTTAAAATTTTCTTTATTGAACAGTTTTCGTTTTAAAATTTTTGTTATTGAAAAATTTTGGTTTCAAAAATTTTTCTTATAGAAAAATGTTCGTTTCAAAAATTTTTCTTATAGAAAAATTTTCGTTTCAAAAATTTTTCTTATAGAAAAATTTTCTTTTAAAAATTTTTCTTATAGAAAAATTTTCATTTTAAAATTTTTCTTATAGAAAAATTTTTATTTAAAAATTTTTCTTATAAAAAAATTTTCGCTTTAAAGTTTTTGGAATAGAAAAATTTTCGTTTTAAAATTTTTCTTATAGAAAAATTTTTGTTTTAAAATTTTTCTCGTAGAAAAACTTTCGTTTTAAAATTTTCTCATAGAAAAATTTTTGCTTTAAAATGTTTCTTATAGAAAAATTTTCGTTTTAAAATTTTTCTTATAGAAAGTTTTGTTAAAATTTTGGTTTTAAATTTTTTTTTATAGAAAAATTTTCGTTTTGAAATTTTTGTTATAGAAAAATTTTCGTTTTAAAATGTTTGTTATAGAAAAGTTTTGTTTAAAAATTTTTCTAATAGAAAAATTTTCGTTTTAAAATGTTTGTTTTAAAATTTTTCTTATAGAAAAATTTTCGTCTTAAAATGTTTGTTTTAAAATTTTTCTTATAGAAAAATGTTTGTTTTAAAATCTTTCTTATAGAAAAATTTTCGTTTTAATTTTTTTTTTATTGCACAGTTTTCGTTTTAAAATTTTTGTTATAGAAAAATTTTCGTTTAAAAATTTTTCTGATAGAAAAATTTTTGTTTCAAAAATTTTTCTTAGAGAAAAATTTGCTTTTCAAAAATTTTTCTTATAGAAAAATTTTCGTTTCAAAAATGTTTCTTATAGAAAAATTTTCGTTTTAAAATTTGTCTTATAGAAAAATTTTCATTTTTAAAAGTTTCTTATAGAAAAAATTTGCTTTTTAAAATTTTTGTTGTAGAATAATTTTCATTTTAAAATGTTTCTTATAGAAAATTTTGCGTTTTAAAATGTTTCTTGAAAGAAATTTTTCGTTTTAAATTTTTCTTATAGAAAAATTTTCGTTTTAAAATTTTTCTTATAGAAAAATTCTTTTGTGGTATGATAATGGACCTCATATTCTTTCTTGTATCAGAAACGATAAGCATTAAGATATATTTACTAATGTACAACCATTTTCAAAACTTTGAAGTATGCATCTTAAGTTTTTTGTTATTAAAAAACTAAGCTGCAAATATAGTTTCTATTAAGGTCAAAGATCATTAAATATAGAGTTTGAAGCTTAAATATTTTAATTTAAGTAACTAATTTTGTTATATTTATAACTATGTTTGTGTCTTTATTAAATCTGTCAAAACTCATCTCAATTTATTATATCATCTGCCTATTAAATTTATAATTATATCATCTTTAAATCATTAACATGCTTATCAAATTGCAATATATTATTTAGTCAACAATTAAATATCAATTAATTGGAAATCGCCATAAATATAGTTTTAACAAGATAAAGCCATTTATTAAAAAAAAAATCTCAATAATTTTTTCCATTTAAGGCCATCGAACATCATTATAAACCACAAAACACGCAAAAATTTACATGTGTCTTGTTAAGTATCATTTGCTCCAAAGCTACTGGGAGTCATTATTTTCGAACAAAATATTTACAAATATTTTAAAATCAATTACAATTTATTTAAAGCAACCATTAATAAGAGTCTTTAAGTTAAAGTTAAATCATAATATGGATGAACGGAGTATTACACACATTTAAATTAAAATATAAAATATTACAAAACCAAAAAAAAAATTTATCTAAATTATTGAAAAATTGGCAAAAAAGACAAGTTGTTAAATCTAAACATCTCTTAATTTAAAAACAGTAATTGTTAGCACATAATTGATTTCTGAAACAAGCAAAAAAGAAGTGTTTTATGTTTAATTTAATAGAAAAAAAAACTTGTTTCATTTTAGTTTTTCAGAATTTCAGTTTAAAATGTTTAATAAATAAATCGTAAGTAGGCATTTAATTGTGGCGATGAGCAAACCAAAGCCCCTTGTTACCGGCAGAAAAAAGAGGTGTTGCATTGGATTTGATGTTATGGAAACAATGTTGAAGTTGTTGATCATTTTAGAAGATGTTGAAGCTGTTGTTCCGTTTTTTACACAAAACATTTTTTTAAAATAGTTGATGACATGACAAGTTTTCTATTTGGTCTTTTAGTAATTACTTTTGGTTTTTTTCTCGCCCATTAACTAAAAAAAAAAATAACCAAACATGTAAAAGTTTAGCCATGTCGTCTACTCTTAACAATACTTGATGTCTTGTAATGCAGCAATTGAAAAACATCCCATAAACGTTGAACGTGTTAACACCTCCTCAGAATATTTAACGTTTTTGTTGTAAGTCTTGGCTTGTTTTTTACATGATGTGTTTCCTTTTTTAGGTCTACGAAAGTTAAGAGTTATTTTATAAACTCACCAGAGAAATTGCCTAACTTGATACTTTAAAAACGCTGCAATCCAAGTTATTAAATAACTTGATAATTTGTTTTTCAATATTTGAAATAGGATTTTGTAATACTGTTTCCAAAAGCCAGCATGATATATAAGTGTTTTATTAAATAAAGCCTTAAAACTAAATATGGAGTCTATGTATCACAACATTTTTAAGAAAAGTCAACAATTATTAAATAAGATGGGAAAAGCCTTTATAATAAAAAACTGTGATAGCACTTAATAAATTCTTCAAATATTGATTGGAGCCTATTTTTAATTATACCTAAAAGTTTAGTGCATTGACAAAATATGTGAAACATTTATAAAAGCGTTAAAAAGGCCCACTTTTTGGTCCATTGTTCCTTATGTATTTGTAGATGTCTTTAACAAGTTTGTGTCTTAAGTCTTTTGCTTAAGCAAACAACAATCAATAGGCAAAAAGATATTATTAGCTACATCGAATAAGACATAGACTAAGACATAGACTAAGACATAGACTAAGACATAGACTAAGATATAGACTAAGACATAGACTAAGATATAGACTAAGACATAGACTAAGACATAGACTAAGACATAGACTAAGACATAGACTAAGACATAGACTAAGACATAGACTAAGACATAGACTAAGACATAGACTAAGACATAGACTAAGACATAGACTAAGACATAGACTAAGACATAGACTAAGACATAGACTAAGACATAGACTAAGACATAGACTAAGACATAGACTAAGACATAGACTAAGACATAGACTAAGACATAGACTAAGACATAGACTAAGACATAGACTAAGACATAGATTAAGACATAGACTAAGACATAGACTAAGACATAGACTAAGACATAGACTAAGACATAGACTAAGACATAGACTAAGACATAGACTAAGACATAGACTAAGACATAGACTAAGACATAGACTAAGACATAGACTAAGACATAGACTAAGACATAGACTAAGACATAGACTAAGACATAGAGTAAGACATAGACTAAGACATAGACTAAGACATAGACTAAGACATAGACTAAGACATAGACTAAGACATAGACTAAGACATAGACTAAGACATAGACTAAGACATAGACTAAGACATAGACTAAGACATAGACTAAGACATAGACTAAGACATAGACTAAGACATAGACTAAGACATAGACTAAGACATAGACTAAGACATAGACTAAGACATAGACTAAGACATAGACCAAGACATAGACTAAGACATAGACTAAGACATAGACTAAGACATAGACTAAGACATAGACTAAGACATAGACTAAGACATAGACTAAGACATAGACTAAGACATAGACTAAGACATAGACTAAGACATAGACTAAGACATAGACTAAGACATAGACTAAGACATAGACTAAGACATAGACTAAGACATAGACTAAGACATAGACTAAGACATAGACTAAGACATAGACTAAGACATAGACTAAGACATAGACTAAGACATAGACTAAGACATAGACTAAGACATAGACTAAGACATAGACTAAGACATAGACTAAGACATAGACTAAGACATAGACTAAGACATAGACTAAGACATAGACTAAGACATAGACTAAGACATAGACTAAGACATAGACTAAGACATAGACTAAGACATAGACTAAGACATAGACTAAGACATAGACTAAGACATAGACTAAGACATAGACTAAGACATACACTAAGACATAGACTAAGACATAGACTAAGACATAGAATAAGACATAGACTAAGACATAGACTAAGACATATACTAAGACATAGACTAAGACATAGACTAAGACATAGACTAAGACATAGACTAAGACATAGACTAAGACATAGACTAAGACATAGACTAAGACATAGACTAAGACATAGACTAAGACATAGACTAAGACATAGACTAAGACATAGACTAAGACATAGACTAAGACATAGACTAAGACATAGACTAAGACATAGACTAAGACATAGACTAAGACATAGACTAAGACATAGACTAAGACATAGACTAAGACATAGACTAAGACATAGACTAAGACATAGACTAAGACATAGACTAAGACATAAATAAGACATAGACTAAGACATAAATAAGACATAGACTAAGACATAGACTAAGACATAGACTAAGACATAGACTAAGACATAGACTAAGACATAGACTAAGACATAGACTAAGACATAGACTAAGACATAGACTAAGACATAGACTAAGACATATACTAAGACATAGACTAAGACATAGACTAAGACTTAAATAAGACATAGACTAAGACATAGACTAAGACATAGACTAAGACATAGACTAAGACATAGACTAAGACATAGACTAAGACATAGACTAAGACATAGACTAAGACATAGACTAAGACATAGACTAAGACATAGACTAAGACATAGACTAAGACATAGAATAAGACATAGACTAAGACATAGACTAAGACATATACTAAGACATAGACTAAGACATAGACTAAGACATAGACTAAGACATAGACTAAGACATAGACATAGACTAAGACATAGACTAAGACATAGACTAAGACATAGACTAAGACATAGACTAAGACATAGACTAAGACATAGACTAAGACATAGACTAAGACATAGACTAAGACATAGACTAAGACATAGACTAAGACATAGACTAAGACATATACTAAGACATAGACTAAGACATAGACTAAGACATAGACTAACACATAAATAAGACATAGACTAAGACATAGACTAAGACATAGACTAAGACATAGACTAAGACATAGACTAAGACATAGACTAAGACATAGACTAAGACACAGACTAAGACGTACACTTAGACTAAGATATAGACTAATACATAGACTAAGACTAAGATATAGACTAAGACATAGACTAAGATAAAGACACACATAGAGACTATTTATAAGAGATTGTCTTATTTTAAATGATATTTAAAATTATAAAATTCCCAATACATATAAGTTCACTTAAGTCAACCTACGTGATACTATTTCATGTAAAACAATACCTCTGGCCAAATTAATAATCACCTTGAATTTTCTTTAGAAAACTAAAACGAATAAATATATTTTCCCCCCATTAAGTCTAGCAGTTTGTAATACACTCAGTGATACCAAAAGGTCAATAAAATCAATATCAATTAACTGTTCAAATTTAAACTAGACAAAAAGGCTAAACACTGAAATAAACAGGCTCTTAGCCACTTTCAAACACGTTCTGTTTAAAGCTCTGAAAACAATTTTAAAAATCCAATAAATGAAAAAAAAATGCAAGACAACAAAGCCATTAGATATGCAGCAAAAATAACCTATTTAAAGATTTTAAGCATTTGTTGTAATTTTTCCTGACATTTGCAAAAACGAAAATGAAAACCAAAGAAAACATACAAGTTAGGTAAAACTGCAAAAGTTAATACAATGTAGTTTTTTTTGGTAAAGCAAAAGCAGCGGCATACTCGAGGCAGCAACAAGTGTTGCAAGTATAAGTTTATGTTTATATGTCATGCAATATGGATAACCCAGGGAACAATTACTTTTAATGTTCGAGATTATGGATGAATGTATTTGGCTTCTTAAAAGGATAGTTTTAAAATTTTGCAAGTTTTTATTTCAATTATCGAATTTATATTTTTAGGAAATTTTTAAAGAAAATTGTGAATATTTTTTATAATTTTTGACAGGGTTACTTCCAGAAAAAGTCATCACAATAAAGATTCTGTTATGTTATTTTTATAAATTTTTCTAACCATCCCCAATGATCTCACCAGTCACAGAAATAAAAAAACATGAATAAATGAAGCAACTTTTAACAACACGATCTCAAGTGCCTGATTAAAAACAACTTCCAACAACAACAAACACATCGGAATCAGCAACTATTTTAAGTCATTATTAAATGACTTCAAATGCGCCCTTTCACGTTTTTCTGTTGGCTTGAATTTTTTCTTTAATTTTTCTCAATTACCCTCTCCTAAGACCCCTTTTTCAAAGCACCTTAATCCAGTCTTAGTGGATTATAGTTGGTGGCGGTGGCGTTGTTATTGCTTTGTTAAAATGACATTTCATTTTTTTTATTTTTTTGGTCTTGCTTTTGTTGCTTTTGCCTGAGTAGCAAAAAAGCAACCTTTAGTTTTCTTATTTAAGAAGTAAAAAGAATACAAAGTTTTTATGTAGTTTTTTTTATGGTCTGGAAAATTATTTATTTATGTTATGGGTTATTGTGTTACACTCTTTAAAGGTTACTCTGAGTTTGGAAAATTATGAAAATTCGCTGAAGTTGTTTAAGGTAATATAATGGCTACTTTTTGACCTCTAGGCCACCTATTCACATTTTAGTTAATGGCTTTTCCTGCAATGATTTTACAAAATTAAAAATAGTGGAGGTATTGCTTTGATGATTTTTTTCCTATGGTTTGAGGAATTGCGAAATAATTATTTAACTGTTTCTTATAAAACTAATAAATTTTTGAAAAATTTTTAGCAAAAAATATTTTTGAAAAATTTCCTATAAAAATAGTAAATTTTTGAAAAATTTCCTATAAAAATAGGAATTTTTTGAAAAATTTCCTAAGAAACTAGGAAAGTTTTGAAAAATTTCTAATAAAAATAGGAAATTTTTGAAAAATTCCCAACAAAAATAGGAAATTTTTGAAAAATTTCCTATAAAAATAGGAAATTTTTGAAAAATTTCCTATAAAAATAGGAAATTTTTGAAAAATTTCCTATAAAAATAGGAAATTTTTGAAAAATTTCCTATAAAAATAGGAAATTTTTGAAAAATTTCCTATAAAAATAGGAAATTTTTGAAAAATTTCCTATAAAAATAGGAAATTTTTGAAAAATTTCCTATAAAAATAGGAAATTTTTGAAAAATTTCCTATAAAAATAGGAAATTTTTGAAAAATTTCCTATAAAAATAGGAAATTTTTGAAAAATTTCCTATAAAAATAGGAAATTTTTGAAAAATTTCCTATAAAAATAGGAAATTTTTGAAAAATTTCCTATAAAAATAGGAAATTTTTGAAAAATTTCCTATAAAAATAGGAAATTTTTGAAAAATTTCCTATAAAAATAGGAAATTTTTGAAAAATTTCCTATAAAAATAGGAAATTTTTGAAAAATTTCCTATAAAAATAGGAAATTTTTGAAAAATTTCCTATAAAAATAGGAAATTTTTGAAAAATTTCCTATAAAAATAGGAAATTTTTGAAAAATTTCCTATAAAAATAGGAAATTTTTGAAAAATTTCCTATAAAAATAGGAAATTTTTGAAAAATTTCCTATAAAAATAGGAAATTTTTGAAAAATTTCCTATAAAAATAGGAAATTTTTGAAAAATTTCCTATAAAAATAGGAAATTTTTGAAAAATTTCCTATAAAAATAGGAAATTTTTGAAAAATTTCCTATAAAAATAGGAAATTTTTGAAAAATTTCCTATAAAAATAGGAAATTTTTGAAAAATTTCCTATAAAAATAGGAAATTTTTGAAAAATTTCCTATAAAAATAGGAAATTTTTGAAAAATTTCCTATAAAAATAGGAAATTTTTGAAAAATTTCCTATAAAAATAGGAAATTTTTGAAAAATTTCCTATAAAAATAGGAAATTTTTGAAAAATTTCCTATAAAAATAGGAAATTTTTGAAAAATTTCCTATAAAAATAGGAAATTTTTGAAAAATTTCCTATAAAAATAGGAAATTTTTGAAAAATTTCCTATAAAAATAGGAAATTTTTGAAAAATTTCCTATAAAAATAGGAAATTTTTGAAAAATTTCCTATAAAAATAGGAAATTTTTGAAAAATTTCCTATAAAAATAGGAAATTTTTGAAAAATTTCCTATAAAAATAGGAAATTTTTGAAAAATTTCCTATAAAAATAGGAAATTTTTGAAAAATTTCCTATAAATATAGGAAATTTTTGAAAAATTTCCTATAAAAATAGAAAATTTTTGAAAATTTTCCTATTAAAATAGGAAATTTTTGAAAAATTTTCTATTAAAATAGGAAATTTTTGAAAAATTTCCTATAAAAATAGGAAAAATTTCCTATAAAAGTAGGAAATTTTTGAAAAATTTCCTACAAAAATAGGAAATTTTTGAAAACTTTCCTATGAAAAGAAAAATATCCTATAAAAATATGAAATTTAGATGGAATTATAAACATCTTGCAGCTCTTTGAGAAGCCTGGACGCTTTGAAAATTTATTCTTTGTCGATCTGACATATTTAAATATCAACATTTCATACAACTTCTGCCATATTCGAAAGTATTACAATACTATTATCATCATAATCCATCTTCTGTTTAAACATAACATTATTGTTGCTAGTTTTTTATAGTTCAATAGAATTATAAAATTTTATTATATTATTATTTTCTACAAAAATATTTTTATAGCCAAAAAATCGAATATGATTATAGGTATGGCTTATTTAGTTAACCAAAATTTTTATATGTATAGAAAAGATTTCAAAATAAAGTAAATTTAGTTATTGATTTTTGCGGTTAGCTTCATTACATTCATGCCGCATGCAACACAATATACTGGCATCATTACACTTTATACTAGATAGACAAAGTCAGTTCTTTACTTACATACGTGTCTTACTCTGAAATAATTTACTTCCAGCTATTGCAGAGCTAAAAGCATATATATGATTTTTTATGGGGTTTAGCTATTAAAAGTTGTGAAAAAATTGCTGATGCATACAAAACAGTTCATAATAAAATTGTCTAAAAGAACTCCCACATTTAAAAATTTCCAGATGTGATGACAAGTTTGTGGCTTAAGTCTTTTGTTTGTTTTACCTTTGAGGCTGCACAAAGTAGAGAATAGTATCTGGTATTTTACTTAAAGCTAGATTTATTTTTTCTAATGTGTACAAATAAAACCTTAAATGAAATTTAAAGAGTTTCAAGTAATTGGGTTGAAAATAATTAAGTCAGTTATAAAAATTGAGAAATAAGGAAACTTTTTAAAAAGTTCCAAAAATATCATAAGTATTCAAAAATATTTTTAAACATAAAATAACAAATTTAAACTACTCCATAAAACTTTAACTGCCATAACTTTTTAACATACCCACAATTTACAATCTATTTAAATTTAAATGCTCATAATCATCACATAAAAATCACCTTTTAATATTCACAAAATTACTTCAGCATTTGTTGGCTTCAAAATATTTTACTCTGAAAAAAAAAACAAATAAATTATTACCTTTTAGTTAACATCATCATAAATATTGAATATTATCGTGTGATAAACACTTAAGATGAACACTTTTTCTTTATTTATGAAATGACTTTCTGTAATTGAAAATGAGTTTTTCCAACATTTTTATGGTCAGTCCATAAATATCGAAGTCTAATAAGAGCATGGATGCAACAAAATAAATTTTCCCACCAACGATGTGAGACGATCGACTGTGTTATAAGGCAGATGCCATAAATGAACAAATGTTTCATAAAATTCAATTTGTGATAATTGAGGAAGAAAATAGCAGAGAAAGAGTAACAAACAGACATTTAAGGCATTTGTGTCATTAATTGTAAGAGATGGGAAATCTGTAAATTTTTTTTACATTAAAATTTTTTTTAAATTTTACTCTGTTTTCAGACTCTTTGTCATCCCATGGCGTGATTCTACTTATTCATTAATACCTAAGTTAAGATTGATCTTAAAAATAATAAAATGGGAGTTAGGTGTCAGTCCAAGTCTGGGATCGTTGTATCTGTTATTACAGGATATTTTCTGATTGGAGGATAAACCTTAAAATTAAAGGTTCCTCTATAATTTGTGGCCGGAGTCTAAAAGACAATTGCTTTTTTGCTTCCCAGGAGCCCCGGAATAACAACGTTTTAAAGTGATCCATGGGTTCAAGCTAGTTCTCTTTGGCGGTACAATGGACTTCGCTGCCTAACCTACCATTCATTGTATGTATTGGGTTTTAAACTTATTTTCTTGGTTAAATTCACTACAATTTATTTTTGTGCCCATCTCTGTTTGGAAGACTGATTTCCTGTTACGTGATAAATATTTTTTTAAAAATAAAATAAGCAAGATGTTCAATTTTCACTAAACACTAAAATTAAATGTTCGAACAGGGTGACAAAAAAGATGAGACACAAAGCAAATTTTTTTTTTATAGAAAAAATTTGGTAACGAATATTTTCCTATTAAAATTCAATAACTAAAATTTTTCTTTAAAAATTTTATAACGAAATTTTTTCTATAAAAATTTTATAATGAAAATTTTTCGAAAAAAATTTTATAATTAAAAATTTCTATAAAAATTTTTTTGTATATCAAACATTTTCTTATAAAAAATGAATATCAAAAAAGTGCCTATAAAAATTTTATATCGAAATTTTTTCGTATACAAATTTTTTATCAAAAATATTTTAAAAAAATTTTATAACGAAATTTTTCTATAGAAGTTTTACAGCGAAAATTTTTCTATAAAAATTTTATAACGAAATTTGTTCTATAAAAATTTTTTATCTTAAACTTTTTCTATAAAAATTTTCGATAGAAACTAGCGAAAATTTTCTGTAAAGATTTTTATAAAAAATGCTTATAAAAAAAATTTCGTTACAACATTTTTCTAGAAAAATTTTCACTACAAAAATTTTATAGAAAAATTTTTGTTATAAAATTTTTTGGAAAATATTTTATATAAAAAATGTTTCTATAAATTTTTCTATAATGAAAATTTTTCAATGAAAATTTTATAACGAAAATTTTTCTATGAAAATTTTATAATGAAAGTTTTTCAATAAAAATTTAATTATGAACAATTTTCTATAAAAATTTTATAACGATCATTTTTTTCTATAAAAATTTTGTATCAAAAATTTTTCTGTTGTATAAACATTTTATATAAAAAATTTTTCTATAAAAATTTTATGTCGAAAATTTTGCTGTAAAAATTTTATATCAAAAATTTTCCTATACAAATTTTATCTCAAAAATTATTTTATTATATTAAGTGTCAAAAATTTTTTACCAAACATTTTTTTATTAAAAATTTTATATCAGAAATTGAAAATATTTTATATAAAAAATTTTTTTATAAAAATTTTATATCGAAAATTTTGCTTTAAAAATTTTATATCAAAAATTTTCCTATATAAATTTTATCTCAAAAATTATTTTATAAAAATTAAGTATCAAAAATTTGTTACCAAACATTTTTTTATTAAAAAATTTATATCAGAAATTGAAAATATTTTATATAAAAAATTTTTCTATAAAAATTTTATATAAAAAATTTTTCTATAAAAATTTTATATAAAAAATTTTTCTATAGAAATTTTATATACAAAATTTTTCTATAAAAATTTTATATAAAAAATTTTTCTGTAAAAATTTTATAAAGAAAATTTTTCAATGAAAATTTTATAACAAAAATTTGTCTATGAAAATTTTATAATGAAAGTTTTTTAATAAAACTTTTCTATAAAAATTTTATAACGATCATTTTTCTATAAAAATTTTGTGCCGAAAATTTTTCTATTGCTTAAACATTTTATATCAAAAATTTTTCTATAAAAATTTTATATCGAAATTTTGTTATAAAAATTGTATATCAAAAATTTTCCTATACAAATTTTGTCCCAAAAATTCTTTTATAAAAATTTAGTATCAACAATTTTTTATCAAAAATTTTTTTATTAAAAATTTTATATCAGAAATTGAAAATATTTTATATAAAAATTTTTTCTATAAAAATTTCTTATAAAAAATTTTTCTATAAAAATTTTGTAACGAAAATTTTTCAATGAAAATTTTATAACGAAAATTTTTCTATGAAAGTTTTATAATGAAAGTTTTTCAATTAAAGTTTTTTAATAAAAAATTTTCTATAAAATTTTTATAACGATCATTTTTCTATAAAAATTTTGTGTCGAAAATTTTTCTATTGTATAAACATTTTATATAAAAAATTTTTCTATAAAAATTTTATATCGAAAATTTTGTTATAAAAATTGTATATCAAAATTTTCCTATACAAATTTTGTCTCAAAAATTCTTTTATAAAAATTTAGTATCAACAGTTTTTTATCAAAAATTTTTTTATTAAAAATTTTATATCAGAAATTGAAAATATTTTATATAAAAAATGTTTCTATAAAATTTTTATATAAAAAATTTTTCTTCAAAAATTTTATGTAAAAAATTTTTCTATAAAAATTTTCTATAAAAAATTTTTCTATAAAAATTTTATAACGAAAATTTTATAACGAAAATTTTTCAATGAAAATTTTATAATGAAAGTTTTTCAATAAAAATTTTATAACGAAAAATTTTCTATAAAAATTTTATAACGATCTACAAAAATTTTGTATCGAAAATTTTTCTATTGTATAAACATTTTGTATCAAAAATTTTTCTATAAAAATTTTATATCGAAAATTTTGCTATAAAAATTTTATATCAAAAATTTTTTACCAAACCTTTTTTTATTAAAAACTTTATATCAGAAATGAAATGAAAATTTTATAATGAAAGTTTTTCAATAAAAATTTTATATTAGAAAATTTTCTATAAAAATTATATAACGATCATTTTTCTATAAAAATTTTGTATCGAAAATTTTTCTATTTTTTTCTATATCAAAAATTTTTTCTATAAAAATTGTGTATCGAAAATTTTGCTATAAAAATTTTATATCCAAAATTTTCCTATACAAATTTTATCTCAAAAATTCTTTTATAAAAATTTAGTGTCAAAAATTTTTGAGCAAACATTTTATTATTAAAAATTTTATATCAGAAATTGAAAATATTTTATATAAAAAATTTTTCTATAAAAATTTTATATAAAAAATTTTTGTATAAAAATTTTATATAAAAAATTTTTCTATAAAATTTTATAACGAAAACTTTTTAATGAAAATTTTATAACGAAAATTTTTCTATGAAAATTTTATAATGAAAGTTTTTCAATAAAACTATTCTATAAAAATTTTATAACGATCATTTTTCTATAAAAATTTTGTATCGAAAATTTTTCTATTGTATAAACATTTTATATCAAAAATTTTTCTATAAAAATTTTATATCAAAAATTTTTCTATAAAAATTTTATATAAAAAATTTTTCTGTAAAAATTGTATATCAAAAATTTTCCTATATAAATTTTATCTCAAAAATTCTTTCATAAAAATTTAGTATCAAAAATTTTTTATCAAAAATTTTTTTGTTAAAAATTTTATATCAGACATTTTTTATGTAGAATTTCATTTTTTACTTAGCGATAGTGTTATTGAACGAAAAATATTTGTTTTTGTGTCAATATTTTTCTGCCACCCAGTAGTTGCTAAACTAAACTAAAGCCGGAAAAATTTCTCTTACTAAAGAAAATGCAAAATACCATTTTCACTTCAGTCCCCCTCTATATTTTCGTTCACAGAAGCAAAGAAAATGTCATTTAATGACAATGTTTTTCACATAAATTTTTGGAGTTTTACATGACCCAAAACATGCAAAATCTTGGTTATGCAAATCACAAAATGAGTTTGGTAAAAAAATGGCTAAAACGCAATAACTTTCTTTTTGGCAAAAATAAAAATATTCATTTGTTCAAATGATTTGTAGACGCATAAGAGACTTATATGTCTGGATGTTAAATGTCTAAGGCGACATTATTTGTTGCACTTGTCTCCCCTAAATAGACGGACATTTAGTAAGTATTTTCCATCATTATAAAAAAAAAAGAAAAATTAATTGACATGTTTTCCAGTTTCTTTATACATTCATTCGTTCGTTTAATCCTAAATTCAGTTGATTATTTTTCCTTATACAATTAGTTAAATGATGTTAAAACTATTAATTAAATTTTAACTATTTATTTATTTTACATACTAAATAATAGTAACTTATTTCATTTTAATTAAAAATAAAATAGTTTTAACACTAATTTGATTTATGTTGCATAAATGATTTTTGTATAAATTTTACACAATCATCTAGAGAAAAGAAAAAATGCAGAAAAAAAAAAAAGCTGGGGACTGAGTGACACACTTATTTGTAATATAATTTATGTTCATTTAGTGGGATTTTAATTAAATGACATATTTCATTTTCTGTTAAATTAAACACTTGCCAACAAATAAAAACATCAAATCCAAATTGATCCCCGTTTACTTCATGCTTCACTTGCGTTCATTTCAAAACCTGGCACTTGTTAATAATACCAAATTTATCTCAATTTGATATGAAATAATAATTAAATTAAATAAAATAGAAAACAATTATTTGATCAAGATTATTTAATATATCACGGTTTCTGTTTCTGTTTTGGTGTTGGTGTTATAGTTTGTTTAGTCTTTTTTTTATATGGAAATCTTGATTAAATATTTACCGCCGTCGCTTAAGATAATTGAAATCTCAAATTTTTTATTACTTTGTTTTCTCCTTTTATGTTTTGAAATGTCATTAATATGTTTAAGTGCTTTTTATTTATTTTTTTCTTGAAATATACGACTCTCAAAGTAATCAAATTTATTGTCGTGGTTATCTTTTGATTGTCAGCAAAAACTTAAACTTAAAAACTTAAAACTTTCTCCTACTAAAAAAGATGAACCAATTGCGGTTTTTGTTTTTTGCATTAAGCAAATGGTTTAATTTTTTGTATGACAGTGATAATTTATCATATTCTTGACATTTTTATATACATACTTATATAGCTTTTATTTTATAGATCTAGGTCTGTCTTTCAAATATTGTGTAACATACCTTAGGGATTATTTAAATAATTTATGTTGCAGAAACTTTAATAAATTAACCCCCTAATTCATAATTAAGAAATAAAGCTATAGCAAGCTTATAATTCAAATTTTCCAAAGAAATTTGAAATTATAAGAATTTGATAATTTTAAAATTTGTTTATGAATTGGGGGGTTAAAATCTAAATATAAAAGTTTATCTGTGAAAATATTTGGTTTAAATGGAATTCTTTTACTATTAGGAAACTTTTGACAAAAAAAGTATTGAATCTTATATGTTATAGATGAATAAAATTAATCCAAAAGTATGCTACAGGAATGTTTTCGAAATATCTTACATTTCGATCGATATCAAATGTGGCGATTTGGGGCTAGGATTTCATATATTTCGAAACAGAGTGTATATTTTCCTCTAATAGTTACATTTTTTGATTTTGAACTTATAGTGTTACTCTTATCCCACGAAAAGTAATACAAATTTTATATTGAAAATTTGTTTTCCAATAAAAATTTTATAACAAAAATTTTTTTACGAAAATTTTTCCATCAAAATTGCCTAACGAAAATTTTTTATTAAAATTGTCTAGCGAAAATTTTTTATTAAAATTTAATATCGACATTTTTTCTATAAAAATTTCATAAAGAAAATTTTTCTATAAAAATTTTATAACAAAAATTGTTCTATAAAAGTTTTATAACAAAAATTAAATAATGGAAATTTTTCTAAAATAATTTTATAGCGAAAAATTTTCTATAAAAATTTTATAATGTATATTTTTATATTAAAAATATTCTATAAAAATTTTACATCGAAAGTTTTGTTATTAAAATTTTTTACTAAATATTTTTCTATTAAAATTGTATACCAAACACTTTTCTCTAAAAATTGTATATAAAAAAATTCGATATTAAAAATTTGTTTATAAAAATTTATTGCCGAAAATTTTTCTACAAAAATTTTAAATCGAAAATTTTTCTATAAAAATTTTAAAACGAAAATTTTCTGTAAACATTTTTTAACGAATATTTTTCTTTACAAATTTTATAACGAATATTTTTCCTTAAAAAATGTATATCGAATATTTTCTATAAAATTTTATAACAAAAATTTTTCTGTTAAATTTTTGTAATGAATATTTTTCTATAAAAATTTAAGATCGAAAATTTTCTATGAAAATTTAATATCAAAAATTATTCTATAAAAATGTCATATAGAAAATTTGTCTATAAATATTTAATATCGAACATTTTTTTATAAAAATTTTTCTTGAAAAATTTTATATTGGACAGTTTTTTATAAAAATTTTATATCATACATTTAATTATAAAAATTGTATATAAAAAATTTGTATCAAATATTTTTGTTTAAAATTTTATATCAGCAATTTTTGTTAAAAATTTAATTTCAAAAGCTCTGGAAAAAAATTTGTAACGAATATTCTTCTACAAAAATTTTAAATCAAAAATTTGTTTTTTAAATTATTTGATTAAAATTTATCTTAAACAATCCTATATCAAAAAATTTTCTTTACAAATTTTTTATCGAAATTTTTTTTATAAAAATTTGATATCGAAAATATTTTTATAAAAATTTTATATCAAAAATATTTTTTGGTAAAAATTTTATATCGAAAATTTTTTTTGAAATAAATGTATATAAAAAATTCTAGATCGGAAAGTTTTCTTTAAGAATTTAATATCGAAAATTTTTATAGAAAAATTTAATACAAAAAATTTGTTTAAAAAAATCTAGTATCGAAAATTTTTCTATATAAAATTTTAAACAAAAATTGGTTGGGTTTTATAAATAAATTGTCTATTACATTAATAAATAAACACAATAGACAGGCAACAAGTAAGAAACATTTAGCTTTGAATTAAATTTAAAATTATTATTAAATTTGTAGAAAAAATTTTTCAATTAAAAAATTATGTATAGCTTTTTCGGTTTCACTTTGTTTTAATATCATTGTAATTTTTACATTTTAATTAGGTTAAAGTTGAAAGTACTAGTATGAATTGTTCATTTCCATTTTAATTTATACCAAATCTCACACTCCAGAGACATGTGTACGTAGCACATAAATCGCATTAATTAATTTTATCTCATGCCATAAATATATGAATAACAATTTTTTCACACTATCTAAAAGCCGCAAAAGTAAAAGTCTTGTATGTTTTAATAAATTAATGTTTTGTACCCGTACTTTGGAATATGTGTTAACAAAAAGATTGATTAAATTTAATAATGGGTCATTAGGTAATTTTATTCGGTTTTGTGATCTTTTGGCGCTTTTTTATCATTTAATGGAGTTTTGTTTTTTTTTTTGGGACAAGTGTTATCTCTGGCTTTAGAGCAATAATAAATTAAAATAATAATTTTTGGGTGATTGGCAAGAAAAATTAGCGGTAAAGTAAAATAAAATGATGTTTATTAAGATTGTAGCAAGGGAGATGATGATGATGATGGTGTATACTAGATGAATTGTTGTAAAAGAAGAAAATTTTGCAGTTCAGCAAGATTTATGTAAGTTTAGATGAAAGCTTTATTTTTCTTTTATGATTCTTGGAATTTATAAAATTTATATGCTAAAAATAAACATTTAAAAAATTCATTAAAAACCTTTTATGGTTACAAAAGCTTGTCAAATCCTTTTTGCAATTTGAATATAAAATACAATTATTTATTCTAAATCACGTTTATTTTTGCTTTAAAGCGAACATCACACCATTCGAAATGGAGACAATAAAAAAATCGGTGTCACATATAAAAAACTACAGGTATTTTTATAACGCTTGTGTCTTAAGTCTTTTGTTTTTTTTAACGATTAACTTGATTTTTTCCAACAATTCGACACATTTATTTCTTGTGTAAAATTCAAACTACAATAATTACTCAGCGTGTTTGTGTTTGTTTATAAAGTGTCATTTTAACAAACACATTTGACATATTTTTCCGCTCACTTACAATTTTTCAATAATTTGATTAAAAAAAATGGAGACAAGCGACAAATGACACAGTTAAAGCTTATGCTGTTGTTGTTGCATTTATTGCTGCTCAAGTGATGAATGTTTTAAGCCAAAATGTTTATAAATTTAAAGTTAAATTCAAAACTAAACTGATTTTACTTAAACATCAATGTAAACTGTCAATTATTTTTTAGAGCTGTGAATTAGGGGCAATATTTCCCAACTTAACATTGACTTTTCTATATATTTTAAAATGATCTATAATAACAAAATTATGACTTAAAATTAGAATTTATATGATTTATAATAAGTCATAACCCAAATTTTTACCCAACTTCTCAAGTTTGTTGAACATTTTCTCTTAATATTTTCAAAATTGTCTAGCGGCTGTCTATAAATCAATTTGAACATAACATCACTTACCTTTTTTTATAAATTATTAGTCTCATAGTTTTCCATAGCTCCTTTACAAAAATTTGGAAAATTTGTTAACAATTTGTTTCTTACAAATTTATGACTTTAATGCTACCTCTGCTGGCATTTGATAAAAACCTCCAATACATCTCGCCTAACCTTTGTAGGAAACCTAATAACTGTTATAATAATGTAACATTAAATTTGTGTTGAAATTGTTTAAATATTTAATAAATCCACAGCAAAAATTGTCTGCTGTAACTCAAGAAATTTTTTGATAGTGTTGGCGTTTTTTCTTCATGGGCTATTTTTAATTTTTTGTATCTATAAATATACATAGACAAATATTTATGTAAAAAATGGCAAAATATGGGTTAAGAAGTTTGAGGCAAATTTGTAAAAAAAATTGCGTCTTAGGTGTAAGGTTTAAATATTATTGTTATGATCAGAATTTGTATAAATTTCATAAAAATTTTTAATACAAAAATTTCCATACGAAATTTTAATAGAAAATTTTTTGATATAAAATTTTAAATGAAAAATTTTCGATATAAAATTTTTCCAGAAAAATTTTCGATACAAAATTTTTTCAGAAAATTTTCGAAATAAAAATTTTAAAGAAAACAAATATAAAATTCAATATAAAATTTTAAAGAAAAAAATTCTATATATAATTTTATAGAAAAAATTTTCGATATAAATTTTTTATAGAAAATTTTTTGATATAAATTATTTGTAGAAAAATTTTTGATACAAAATTTTCAAAGAAAAATTTTTGATATAAGTTTTTTAATAAAAATTTTGATACAAAATTAATGTAGAAAAATTATAATTATATAAAGCTTTTAAAAAATAAGATTTTTCTACAGAAATCTTCACTATAGATTTTTATTGAAAAATTTTTCCCTATAAAATTTTACAAAAAAAATTCTTGATATAAAATTTTTATGGAAAAACTTTGGATACAAAATTTGCATACAACAATTTTGGCTATAAAATTTGTATAGGAAAATTTTCGAGATGAGACTTTTTAACAAAAATTTGTGATATGAGATTTTTTAATAAAAAAATTTTGATATGAAATAGTTATAGAAAATTCCTCCTTATATTTAATTTTCATAGCAAAATTTTCAATATTATACTTTTATAGAAAAATTTTCGATATAAAATTTTTATAGAAAAATTTTCGATAAAAAGTTTTTATGGAAAAATTGCCTTAAAAAATTTTTATTGAAAAATTTTCGATATAAAATTTTTATTGAAAAATTTTCGATATAAAATTTGTATAAAAAAATTTTGATATAAAATTTTTATAGAAAAATTTTTGATATAATTTTTGATATATAAAAATTTTAGATATAAGATTTTTGGAAAAGTTTTTTGATACAAAATTTTTGTTAAAAACTTTTCGACATGAAATTTTTACAGAAATTTTGATACAAAATTTTATTAGAAAAATTTTCGACACAAAATTTTTAAAGAAAAATTTTGGATACAAAATTTTTATAAAAAAATTTTGGATACAAAATTTTTATAAAAAAATTTTCGATACAAAATTTTTATGGAAAAATTTTCGATACAAAATTTTTATAGAAAATTTTTCGATACAAAATTTTAATAGAAAAATTTTAATAGAAAAATTTTTATAGAAAATTTTTCGATATAAAAATTTCATAAAAAATATTTGATATAAAATTTTTATAGAAAAAATTTTGGTATAAATTTTTATAAAAAAATTTTCGATATGAAATTTTTATTAAAAATAGTTTGGTATATATAAAAAAATATTAAATTTTTGCATTAAAATATTTGTTATAAAGTTTTTAAAGAAAAATTTTCGATACAAAATTTTTATAGACTAATTTTCGATTAAAAATTTTAATAGAAAAATTTTCGATATGAAATTTTTAAGGAAAATTTTTTGACATAAATTTGTTTTAGAAAATTTTTTGCTAAGAATGTTTTTGTCGAAAAAATTTCGATATAAAATTTAAAGTCAAAATTTTGTAGAAAATTTTTCGATATAATTTAAAAAAAAAAATTCGATGTAAAATTTTTATAGAAAAATTTTGAATATAAAATTTTCATAAAAAAAATTTTATTTAAAATTTTTAGAAAAACTTCAGATATAACATTTTTGTACAAAAATTTGACATATAAAATTTCTGTAGAAAAAGTTTTGATAAAAATTTTTGAAGAAAACATTTTCGATAAATAATTTTTTAAATAAAATTTTTATAGAAAAATTTTCAATATGAATAATTTATAGAAAAATTAAAAAAAAAAATATTTCACTAAAAAATTTTTAGCAGATATTTTTCAATACAAACATTTTCGATACACGATTTTTTAGAAAAATTCTCGATATAAAATTTTCGACATACAATTTTTGTCGAAAAATTTCTAATATAAAAATATTATAGAAAAGTTTTTGATATAAAATTGAAAAAAAAACTAATTTTTATAGAAAAATTTTCGATAAAAAATTTGTGTAGAAAAATTTAAGATATAAACTTGAAGACAAATTTTTGATATAAAAATTTTATAGAAAAATTTTCGATATAAAATTTTTATAGAAAAATTTTCGATATACAATTTTTATAGAAAAATTTTCGATATAAAATTTTTATAGAAAAATTTTCGATATAAAATTTTTATAGAAAAATTTTCGATATAAAATTTTTATAGAAAAATTTTCATTAAAAAATTTTTTTTGTCAAAATTTTTTTAAAAAATGGTAAATTTTTATAGAAAAATTTTCGAAGTAAGATTTTTATGGAAACATTTTTGATATTACATTTTTGTAAAAAATTTTTAATTTAAAATTTTTATGAATAAATTTACGATATACAAATTTATAGAAAAATTTGAGATATAAAAGTTTTATGGAAAAATTTTTCTAGCTAAATTTTCGACACAAAGTTATTGATATAAAATTTTTGAAGAAAATATTTTCGATATATAATTTTTATAGAAAAATTTTTGATATAAAATGTTTATAGAAAAATTTTTGATAAAAAATCTTTATAGAGAAATTTTCGATACAAAATTTTTAAGTCAAAATTTTTGTAGAAAATTTTTCGACAAAAATTAAAAAAAAAATTTTAATGTAAAATTTTTATAGAAAAACTTTCGATATCGAATTTGTATAGAAAAATTTTATAAAAAAATTTTCTATGTACAAATTTACAGCAAAATTTGAGATAAAAAAGTTTTATAGAAAATTTTGAGATATAAAGTTTCTATAGAAAAGTTTGTGATATGAAATTTTTCTAGAAAAATTTTCGACATAAAATTTTAGATAAAAATTTTTTATAACAATTTTCGAAAAATTTATAGGAAATTTTCTTAAAAAAAAATTTAAAGAAAATTTTCAATATAAAATTTTTACGACAAAATTTTCAATAGTAAAATTTTCGATATAAATTTTTTTTGGAGAAATTCTTAATATAAGATTTTTGAAGAAAAAATTTTCGACATAAAACTTTTGATACAAAATTATTATAGAAAAGTTCTAAATATTAAAAAAAATTCTGTATAAAATATTTATATCGAAAATTTCGATATAAAATCTGTATAGAAAAATTTTCGAAATAAAATTTCTATAGCAAATTTTTTGAAATCAAATTGTTACAGAAAAATTTTTGATAGATAATTTTAATTAAAAAATATAGGACATAAAAATGTTTAAGAAAAATTTTTGATATATAAAATTTTCGTTAAAATATCTAGAGCCCATATTCAACACCGACTATAAAACAAATAGAAAATTTTAAGGAGAGACAAATAACTGTTTACTATCCAAAATATTTAAACATAAGTCAATATTTCTACTACAATATATTTAAGCCAAGGTTCTAAAGGTTCTATTATAAAATAAAGTTTACCAATAAAAGTTATTTTGAAAAAATTGGTTCATAGACGGTATTGAATATAGTCTCCCCATACACAATTTTTATAAAAAAAATATTTCTCATTAAAATTTTATTTTCTTACATTATCAAATAATATTTCTTACTTTACTATAATTTAATAAAATAAACACCCACATAATGTAGGTTATTGCGATTAAATACCAAACTTTAAAAATGACGATAATCAGCGATACATAGCTCATTTTTCTTAACAAAGGCCTCAAAATTGTATACATTAAATATTATTAAGTATTAAAAATCGCAATTGCAGAATTACGCAAAACAATACAGATGTTGCAGAAATATGAAACATTTAATAAATTCATACACTCCTTATTGCAAAATAAATATCAAATGATTCAAAAAACAAAGAAACAGTTGTCACAGAACACAAAAGAACACTCCTTCGACTCACACTTCGAAAATGTTTTCTGACTGCCAAACATTTTTTATTCAGTTACAAACGAATTTATTAACATTTCTTATTAAAAATGGAAAACAAAAGCAGATTTTCTGTTAAAGTTCAAGTTGTTCATATTTCGTGCTATTGCCAGCCAATAAGAAGGCGATAAAAAAATATATAATAAATGACGATGGAAAATATTAAACAAGAAAAATCTATTTAAAAGCAGATGCTTTTTTATATTAAACAAATGGGTGCAGTTTTTCATTATATTAACGCGTCTTAAGCTTATACTAATATTACTTCTATTATCAAGATTTTACTAAAAGCTTAAAACGGAAAAAGGTTAATGTCAGCCAATATTAACAAAGTTATATAAGAAATTTATTAGCTGGCATTGACTTTAGCATTTGGCAATAAAAATTTATTGTTCTTATACTGATCGTGAATTCAAAAAGCCAGAGGCGTAGAAGGACCGAACATATTAAGAACGAAAATTTCCTATAAAAAATTTTCGTTATTAAAAAATTTTCTATAAAAAATTTTCGTTATTAAAAATTTTTCTATAAAAAATTTTCTATAGAAAAATTTGCGTTAGTAAAAATTATTCTATTTTCGCACTTGAAAATTTTCGTTCTTGAACGTTTTTTTATGGAAAAATTTTTATCGAACATTTTTTATAAAATTTGTATATTAAAAATTTGTCTATAAAATTTTTGTATTGAAAATATTTTTATAAAATTTTAACATTGAAAATTTTTCAACAAAAATTTTATATCGAAATTTCTTTTTTTATATAAAAATTTTATTTATATCAAAAATTTTTCTAAAAGAATTTATATTGAAAATATTTCCTTTAAAATTTACAATCAAAAAGTTTTCTTTAAAAATTTTATATTGAAAAATTTTCTATAAAAATTTATATCGAACATTTTTATAGATAAATTTTTGACATAAAATTTTTATATCAAAATTTTATCTATAAAAAAGGTATCGAAAATTTTTTAATAAAACTTTTATATCAAAAAGTTTTCTATTAAAATATTATGTCGAAAATTTTTTTATAAAAATTTTAGATCGAAAATGTTTCTATTAAAATTTTATGTCGGATTTTTTTTTTTAAATATTATATTGAAAATCTTTCTATAAAAATTTTATATCGAAAACTTTTCTATAAAAATTTTATATCGAACATTTTTTTCTAAAAATTTTATATTGAAAATTTTTTTAAATAATATTTTTTTTAAATTTTTCAATAACAAATTTTAATCAAAAGTTTTTCTTTAAAAATTTGGCATGGACATATTTTTTATAAAAAATTGATATCGGAAATTTTTAATAGCGAAAATTTTTGAGTAACATAAATTTCTCTATAGAAAAAATTTCAAGAACGAAAATATTTCTATAGAAAAATTTTGAACGAATGAAAATTTTTCTATAGAAAAATTTTGAACGAATGAAAATTTTTCTATAGAAAAATTTTAAACGAACGAAAATTTTTCTATAGAAAAATTTTGAACGAAAATTTTTCTATAGAAAAATTTTGAACGAAAATTTTTCTATAGAAAAATTTTGAACGAAAATTTTTCTATAGAAAAATTTTGAACGAAAATTTTTCTATAGAAAAATTTTGAACGAATGAAAATTTTTCTATAGAAAAATTTTGAACGAACGAAAATTTTTCTATAGAAAAATTTTCAAGAACGAAAATTTTTCTATAGAAAATATTTCAAGAACGAAAATTTTTCTATAGAAAATATTTCAAGAACGAAAATTTTTCTATAGAAAAATTTTCAAGACCGAAAATTTTTTTATAAAAAAATTTTAAAAAATTTAAAATTTTTTTTATTAAACATTTTTTTGTAGAAAATTTTTCGTTCATAAATTTTCAAGAACAAAAATTTTCCTAAAAACTCGTAATTCAAATTTTTTCTACAGAAAGATTACCTTAATTCGAAATTTTTCTAAAGAAAAATTTTCTTTGTTCAAAATTTTCCACAGAAAATTTTTTGTTCAAAAATTTTTTCTGTAGAAAATTTTTCGTTCAAGAATTTTTTTAAAAAAATGTTTTTATAGAAAATTTTTTATTCAAAAACATTAAAAAAAAATAGTTACGCTACTGTTAGTCATGTGCCAAAATAAATTTTTTTTTTAATCTAGAAGTTTTAAATAATATTTAAGAATTTTCGTTTAACAGATGTTAAAACGCTATTGAAGTCTTTGTTGTCTATTTAATGTTTATATAAATGGTTTGCAGTTTAATTTTTAACATTTAATGCTAAAATTTGTATAAAGATTATTTTGATGATTTTTAAAAAAAACTTATAAAAAGGCGTTTTTGTTAGTAAAAATCTCAAAAATAATTACATGCTATTTGAATGTCTTTAAACTGCTATTGAAAATTATTTGTTTAAAATAATAAAATGTTTAATGAAGAAAAAAATGTTTGGCGTATCAAAAAACCAACGGGCAATTAAACTTGACCCTACCCCCGAGATAAATGTAAAAAATATAAATTTAACAATATTTGCAAGCTGTTTAGTCTACAATTTGGTCTAAGTGTTTTTTGAAAATTTTTCATATGACCCCCCCAAAGAATGAAAACCTTCAAATAGAGACTTAAGAAAAGAAAAATAGCATACAAGAGTCCAATAGTTGGTAAAACTTATTTTTAAAAATACACATAATCTACTTTATCTGCTTGCGTTGGATATGTGACTTTCTTGAAGTTTTTTAAACTTGAGATCTATTAATAACCCATTGATCTTTTTTAATAAATACGCAAATATTTAGTGTTAAACATGACTAATTCATTTGAAACTCAACAGGCGGTTATAGGCGGGTTTTTAAGTTTTCCGAGTGATTTTTTTTTTACTAATTTTTTACTTGTTTTTATTTTTTTGTTCTCATGTGTAAAATTTTACAACGCAAAAATAATTATTCTTTTTCTTATAATTGTTAACAAAATAAAAATTATCAACTTTTGTTTGTCTTAACTGCCAATAATTTATCTAGAAATCTTGATTTAAAGATCTTAGCAGTTCAAACGTTTCCCTCATCGACAGGTTTTCGCCACTTTTATTTGCTTTGATATTTCTATTTGACGATCATGTGAAGCTAAGGAATGATCGAGAGCAAAAGAAACTAAAATTTTACAATAATAAATTAGATTAAAACTATTTGTTCAAATAAAGTACATATTGGATTATTTATATAAGTCGATGCAACAGAGCTCTACATGAAATGGGATAATATAATCAAAAGGGGTATCTTGCTAATTCACGCACTTTTTATCATCAATCATTTAAATCAATTATAATTATTAAAACTATATAGATTTTCGATTCAATTTCAGTAAAGTATTTTTTTAATGTATTTAATGGAAGATACTTAAGATGTTCGACCCTATGTAAAATCTCAACTGATCGCATGAATTGATCTTATAAGATTTTCCTAATATTTCAATATTTTGTTCTTTGCTTTTGTTCCATATATGCCAAAACCACTTCAAACGATTAATTGCCCGTAATCAAACATTTATGACCATAATATATTGTAGGGTATTAAAACAAAAAACAAAAATAAAAATCGATTTGTAACGATTTATTCTTAACAATTGTAAATAATGGTTGATGATTATATAAACGAGCTACAAACGTAGAATTCTAATGGGTCAGTTCTGGAAAGGGTATAAATTGTGGAGGTGTTATCTTATACAAGCTTTCAACTGACACACTTTGTTTTGGTAAGGACTGGTAGACAAAAAGACAGACAGACTGACATTTGCTTAAAAGTGTTCGAGAATATGTTTTTCCTAATATTGAAAAATTTTAAATTTGGATACAAAAACTTCCAATATAAAATTTTTATTAAAAAAAATTTTGTTATAATAGTTTTATAGAAAAATATTAAATACAAATTTTTTTAGGGTAAAATTTATGGTATTAAATTTCAATAGAAAATTTTCAAAACAAAATTTTAATAGAAAAATTATATAGCAAAAATTTTCGATATAAATTTTTATAGAAAAATTTTGGTTAGAAAATTTTATAGCAAAAATTTTTGATATAAATTTTTATAGAAAATTTTTCCATACAAAATTTTTATAGAAAATTTTCTATATAAAATTTTCAATAAAAAATTTTTGATTTAAAATTTTTATAGAAAAATTTTTGATATAAATTTTTTATAAAAAAGTTTTCGATATCAAATTTGTATAGAAAAAGTTTCCATATAAATTTTTTTAAAAAAATTTTCGATAAAAATTTGTATAGAAAAATTGTTGATAAAAAATTTACAATGTCAAATTTTTATAGAAAAATTTTTGACATAAAATTTTTATTCAAAAATTTTTAGAGAAAAATTTTCGATATAAAATTTTAATAGAAACATTTTCGATACAAAATTTTTTGATACAAAATATTTATAGAAAAAAAAAAAAAAAAATTATAATAGAACAATTTTTGATATAAAATTTGTATAGAAAAATGTTCTTTATAAAATTTTTAATAGAAAAATCTTCGATATAAAATTTTTCGGTATAAAATTTTTTTGAAAAATTTTCTATATAAAATTTTAATAGAAAAATAAAATCTTTGTAGAAAATAAATTTTCGATTCAAAATTTTTATAAAAAAATTTTCGATATAAAATTTTTTTTAAGAGAAATTTTCGATATAAAATTTTTATCAAAAAATTTTCGATATTAAATTTTTATGGAAAAATATTTTTTTTATAAATTTTTATTAAAAACTTTTCGATATAACTTTTATATCGAAAATTTTTCTAGAAAAATTTTCAATATTTTTTTTTTATTTTTTCTATAAAATTTTAATAGAAAAATTTTCTGTATAAAATTTTTATCGAAAAATTTTCGATATACAATTTTAAAAGAAAAAGTTTTAATATAAGATTTTTATAGAAAAATTTTTAATTTAAAAATTTTTTAGACAAATTTTCAATATAAATAGTTTTTAGGAATATCTCTTATATATAATTTTTTAAAAAAATTTTCAAAACAAATTTTTTTATACAAAAGTTTTTAGTACAAAATTTTTATAGAAAAATTTTCGTTACAAGATTTTTATACAAAAATTTTCGATATGAAATTTTTATAGAAATATTTAGGGTATAAACTTTTATAGAAAAATATTCGATGAAAACTTTTTATAGGCAAATTTTCGATATAAAATTTTTAAAGAAAAATTTTCCATATAAAAGTTTTATAGAAAAATTTTCGTTAAAAAACTTTTATAGAAACATTTTCGTTACAAAATTTTTATGAAAAGAAAAATTTTAAAGAAAAATTTTATTTATAAAATTTTTATAGAAAAATTTTCGTTATAAAATTTTTATAGAAAAAATTTTCGTTATAAAATTTTCATAGAAAAATGTTTGTCAAAAAATTGTTGTTGAAAAATTTTCGTTATACAATTTTTATGGAAAATTTTTGGTTATAAAATTTTTGTTGAAAAATTTTTGTAATAAAATTTTTATGGAAAATTTTTCGTTATAAAATTTTTGTAGAAAAATTTTCGTTATAAAATTTATATGGAAAATTTTTAAGGAAAAATTTTCGTTATAAAATTTTTGTTGAAAAATTTTCGTTATAAAATTTTTATGGAAAATTTTTCGTTATAAAATTTTTTTAGAAAAATTTTCGTTTTAAAATTTTTATAAAAAGAATTTTGTCAAAAAATTGTTGTTGAAAAATTTTCGTTATAAAATTTTTATGGAAAATTTTTGGTTACAAAATTTTTGTAGAAAAATTTTCGTTATAAAATTTTTATGGAAAATTTTTATAGAAAAATTTTCGTTATACAATTTTTATAGAAAAATTTTTGTCATAAAATTTTTGTTGAAAAATTTTCGTTATAAAATTTTTATGGAAAATTTTTCGTTATAAAATTTTTTTAGAAAAATTTTCGTTTTAAAATTTTTATGAAAAATTTTTATAGAAAAATTTTCGTTATACAATTTTTATAGAAAAATTTTTGTCATAAAATTTTTGTTGAAAAATTTTCGTTATAAAATTTTTATGGAAAATTTTTCGTTATAAAATTTTTGTAGAAAAATTTTCGTTATAAAATTTTTATAAAAAAATTTTTGTCAAAAAATTGTTGTTGAAAAATTTTCGTTATAAAATTTTTATGGAAAATTTTTGGTTATAAATTTTCGTTATAAAATTTTTATAGAAAAATTTTCGTTATAAAATTTTTATAGAAAAATTTTTGTCATAAAATTTTTGTTGAAAAATTTTCTTTATATAATTTTTATGGAAAATTTTTCGTTATAAAATTTTTTTAGAAAAATTTTTGTCATAAAATTTTTGTTGAAAAAATTTCGTTATAAAATTTTTCGTTATAAAATTTTTGTTGAAAAATTTTGGTTGTAAAATTTTTGTTGAAAAATTTTTCGTTATAAAATTTTTGTTGAAAAATTTTCGTTATTAAATTTTTAAATAAAAATTGTTGTTATAAAATTCTTAAAGAAAAATTTTTGTTATAAAATTTTTATAGAAAAACTTTCGTTATTAAATTTTTCTATAAAAATTTTTGTTATAAAATTTTTATAGAAGAATTTTCGTTATACAATTTTCATTTTTCGTTATAAAATTTTCATATTAATATGAACTCAATGAAAAATAAAATTAATTATTTTCAATGAAAAATTTTTAATATAAAGTTTTTTATAGGGAAAAGGTTTCAGTATAAAATAATTTGTATGTAAAACTTTTCAATACAAAATTATCTTATGGAAATTATTTCAATATAGATTTTTTTATAGAAAAGTTCTTCTTCTTAAATAGCCTATATTTACAACGTGTTAACGTCAAAAGCCGACCATATCTTAGAATTCCATGCTATCCGATCTTGTGCTCATATTCTTACATTTTGAAGGCCAAGCTTTTTAGTCTTGCCATCGAAAATTAGCATATCCTATTATAATATTAGTGGGTGGCCGGGTTTATTTTAATTTTAGTTGCTTCATAGATTTGTTTCTTTTTTCAATAGTGGTTTACTAGTTCGACGTCCTAACCCAAATTTTATTATCGTTCTTTTTGGGAACTCGCATCACATGTTAGCTCTCTACATTTATGGGCGTTAACATAGTTTTCCGGGTTATACCACGACTAGGTCAGTGTCCATAGTTGAAATGAATGATAACCAAGACAGATATGGGCTTATAAAGGTAGAACCAATCAGAATCGATGCTTGGTATCCAACATCCCCTTGATCATCCATACCAACCTTGCTTGCTTCTTTATTTTGTTCTTTTGCATGATCCATGTTTATGATCCATAATCCTAAACATTATACTAAATACTCATACTAATAGATAGACTGTGTTATAAATTTGGATAAAGTACGAAAAAGTAACACCTCCTTTGATAGAATACTGTAAAAATCACGGTATCTTATAAATGAAATGTTTAGTTTTTTTTTCGCTAACTCCCGCATAGTTTAAGGTGGAAGGTGACATAAGTTACACAACAGACTTGGTTGGAATAGAACTGACATAGTACATGTGAATCTAAGCAAGTATTGGTAAGCATGTCAATACATGTGTGATGTTGTGGTATCATGAAATACTTTAGATCTCAGCATGTTAGATTCACATAAGATTTGAATAATACCCAGTGGTTCAAAAATGAAGATATTTCTAAAATGCTTCATTAAAGCAAGTTTACCATTTAAAGGGGATGACGGGTTAGTTTGAGAAAACTTCGAGTGGGATGGTGTAAAACTGGTTTTATCGTTTCCAAGATATCGAAAGCTGTAACTCAGTAATGAACTGTTAGCTACATATAATTATAACAAGTGCTTGCTAATGGAGTGGATCAATAATTAATTTTGAAAAATCCGGACTTGCTTGTGGATGGTTACAAAGTGGCTCTTTAATGAACACCTTATGATTCAATTGCTTTTAATTTTAACGTTATTGAAGAGGGTACCTAAATTTGGAACTATTGGGTAGATGAATATGTTTGTACAATATATAAATCTTGTTGATCACTTTTAATCTATAGCAATAAAGAATTAACAAGTTCACATTAGAATTCAATTTGTGTATCTGTCGGCAGCGATGACGATATCTATATGTTGGTCTGATTGTGCCAATATATATCGGAATATGGTGAATAGTTTTGGTTGTTTCATTTGTCTTAACTTGCTACAAATTCCATCGCATATATTGCAATATGTGTTGCATGCATACAGGCACTTATGGCTTAAATCTATGGCTTTAAACGGATTTCATTTTTAAGTTGAATTTGTCTGTTTGGATTTTTATTTAGCTTGATTTTAAAGTTATTTATTGTTTCAATAAAAGTTTAATATTATCGCAATTTTTTTTCCTCAAGTTGATATACATTTTTGCTTTTAATCGGTCAATTTAGATTTTTATTACGCTAATCACCAACATTTAGCAAAAATGTTCTGATTTTCTTTTACTTAAGATTTTATGGCTGTAGTTTTTTGTGGTAAAACCAGCTTCATTATCGAACATTTGGATTCTATTTATTTTAGTGGTTTCAATTAAAAATCAACATTGATTATTGAATGTTTTTAATTGGGTTTTATTAATATTTAACAATTATAAACCACATATTTTAGTATAAATTCTATTTCAATTTATTGTTTGTCACTTAAGTTTTGAAAGTCATCTTGTTAGTATCCGCTTATGGACTTCTTTTTAATTGAATGTTTGCAAAGGGTTTTTTTCTTTCTTTAAAATCAATATTAAACATTTAGTTTAATTTTATGCATTTAACTGGTTGATTTATTTGCTGTTATTGGCTCAATATGGGAGAATAATGATCTAGTTTTAGAGGCATCCAGCCTCGCTTAGGTATCCAATATCATCCAGCCCTTTTATTTATTTCTTAACAATTTAATGAATATTTATGAAATTCTTAAGTTATTTCTTTATCTTAGATATGTCTTTTTTTTTTTTGATTATGCACATAATTGTCTTCTAATAGACTTATTAAAATCGATTGACTTAATTTGAGTTCAACAGAGATAAAGTTGCATTGTTGTCACGTTATTTGAAAAAAAAATAACACAAAAATTATAAAAATGTATAAAGTGTTTGCTCAAAGTATTTAGTTGCTTGCTTCTTAAGTCTTTTGTTTTGAACTACTAGATGCAAAGATATATCTTTTGCACTTAACAGGCGTAATCGAAATATTACATCTTTTTAAAATGGAAAAGAACTAAAGACATTACTTCAAACCAATTACTATTTCAAATTCCTTTTACTATATTGACACTATAGAATAGATGGAAGCAAGTAAAGGGGAAGTCATTGCAAAAGTTGGCTGTTGAATATTGCTATCGGATATATTGTATGATTTTTTTTTATAACCGATATATAATATATTCAAAGAAATACCTATATAAGTAAAATCTTATATTCTTAAACGAGCAATAATTGTATATATATATATATATATATATATATATATATATAGAATGGCTATCTCGAAAACGGCTCTAACGATTTTGATCAAATTTGGACAGTGGGTATCTTTTTTGATGTATAGGTCGAAGAAGAAGGGACTTTTGGAACTTTTACCTCTAAGAGGGTAAAAATGGGTAAAAAGGGGAAAAAATCGAAAACGCTATGTCTCCTAAAGTAATAGGTATAGAAACAAAATTAAAATTACGTTTTAAACAGCTTTGAAAATAAGCGGACAGGTGTTTGGTACTTTTTTGAAACTATGTCCGATAGGGGGTAAAAAAAGGTGAAAATAGTTTTTTTGGCACCTTTTTAACCCACTCTTATATTTTAAACTAAAGAATATAGAAAGAAACTTGGTACTGCAATCAATAGATGTAAAAAAAACATGAAACACGTATTTGGTACTTTTTTGATTTTGGAGCCAAAATGGGTTAAAAAGGGATAAAATGATAACTTAACATCTCCAAAGTAATATGAATAGGAACATTATACATTATGTTAAATGCGTTTTAAAAAAATGTACCGAATTCAATTGGCACCAAAAAAGTACCAAATATACATATGGAACTTTTAGAAATTAGGGAATAAAAAGGGGGAAAAATTAGTATTATTTTAAACAAATGAATGTTTGTCTGTATGTATGTTCTTTATAGAATAGTAAACTGTGAATTTGATTGTGTTATGCTCTTTAGCGAAGATGTTGCGGATAAGCCGGCGAAGGTTTTAAAGTTGATAAGACTAATTTCCGACAGATGGCGCCACTGAAAATTACTAAAAATTAATTAAATCGTAAACTGTACATTTGATCATGCTATGATCTTTAGCAAAGTTGTAGCGAATGAGCCGACGAAGGCTTTTTAGTTGGTATGAATAATTTCCGACAGGTGGCGCTACAGAAACTTACTCAAAGTCAATTTAATCGTAATCTGTACATTTAATCATGCTGCAATCTTTAGCAAAGTTGTTGCACATGAGCCGACGAAGGTTTCTTAGTTGGTATGAAGAAATTTCGACAGGTGGCGCTACTGAAATTTACTCAAAGTCAATTTAATCGTATGCTGTACATTTAATCATGCTATAATCTTCAGCAAAGTTGTTACGGATAAGACGAAGAAGGTTTATGAATTGGAATAAGCAAAGTCCGACAGGTGGCGCCACAGAAAACTACTCAAAATGAATTAAATCGTAAACTGTGCATTTGATCAGACTATAATCTTTAGCAAAGTTGTTGCGCATGAGTCGACAGAGGTTTCTGTTGATATGAATAATTTCCAAAATTATTCAAAATGAGTTAAACTGTAAACTATGCAAACTATGTGTTGGTCGGACAAAATAAATCAAATAATTCAAAATTAACTGAATATTTCTACAATGTCTTTCCTCTAGATTTATTTTAGCACTTTATAATATAAAATATATAAAAACATTAAAATTTTCCTCAAAATGCTTATCATAAAGCTCCGAGCAAGGCTCGGTCTACCAGGTACTATATATAAAATGGCTTAAATTCAAATAAGCAACAATACCTTCTTCTACTTTAAATAATAGGAAAATCTAAAAGCTCATATGATTATATTAAAGTATTTGAGATCCAAAAAGAACATTTTATAAAAGAAAAGGGCTCGTATTAAAGGGTTTTTACATTATTAGGGTTTTTACAAGATCTCTTGTCTAGATGTTTTGCCTTAATTTTAAAATAGCGTAAAAATCTTTAAATCTCAATTTTGAACAAAAAAAAAAATAATATGTATGCGCCCCTGATTTTGAAAGTGGTCTAACTCTAAAATTTTAAAAATCAAGTCTATCAGCTATTTCATATCAAGTTCTTAAAAAATAACATAATCTGAAGAAATTCGCAGTATGTTATGAAAATAAATTCAAATTATTTTGGTTGCTAAAATAAATTTTGTCACTGTTTTTGTCAGATAGTAGTATAAGTCAGTTTGTTAACAAAGTTTGGTAAAATAGTTCGTAATTTTGTTATGTCTTCAGATAGCGGTTCGAGCATGATCAAATAATTCTATTTAATAAAAACGCACTATATTTAATTAATTCCTTTTTTATATAGTTAATTGTAGACATTATATGGCGAAGTATTATAATCACATGAGAAGAAGTCAACTTCAGGAAATATTCAATGAGGAGTTTAAATTAAACTTTATTGCTCCTCGTGCCAAAAGTGTGATTCACGCTTTCCGACCTGGGACGCATATATTTAAATTTTGTAGGCCAAGTTTTGAAAAAATTTCCTCTACGTAGTCTTTTCTTTAAAGTTTCCAGCGTCCTCGTCTAACATAAGGGAGGCCGTATTTATTCTTATATATGCCTTTTTATATAAATTGCTTTTTCCAGGAGTGGGTTACTACACCGACGTCCAAACTAATATTTTTATAGTTCTTTATTGCTTGGTATCCAACATCCCCCACAACACCCATTATCAGATAGTACAATTTAACAAAAATAAATATGTACTTAAATCTAGTCTATATCTTGTAAACTGTTCGAAATATAATAAGATCTAATAAATGACTTGAGATAAATTCAGAAAACCAACAACATCTTACGCAAAACTGAAAAAAAAATCTAAAATTTCGGATGGATGGATGCATGGATAGACGGATGGACAAACGGACAAATGGATGGATGGATAGATGGATGGATGGATGGATGGATGAATGAATGGATTTATGGGTAGATTAATGAATGGATAATTAGATGAATGGATGAATAGATGGATGTTATATGGATGGATGGATGGATGTATGGATGGATGGATGGATGGATGGATGGATGGATGGATGAATGGATGAATGGATGGATGGATGGAATGATGGATGGATGGATTGATGGATGGATTATTTGATGGATGGATGGATGAATGGATTTATGGATGAATGGATGGATGAACGGAAGGACAGATGAATGGATAGATGGACTGGTGGATGGATGGATGGATTAATTGATGGATGGATGGATGGATGGATGGATGGATGGATGGATGGATGGATGAATGGATGAATGGATGGAGTGATGGATTTATGGGTGGATTAAAGGATGGATGATTGGATGGATGGATGGATGGATGCATGGATGGATGGATGGTGAATGGATGGATGGACGGATGAATGAATGAATGGATGGATGGATGGATGGATGGTGAATGGATGGATGGACGGATGAATGAATGAATGAATGAATGAATGAATGAATGAATGAATGAATGGATGGATGGATGGATGGACGGATGAATGGATGGGTGGATGGATGGATGGATGGATGGATGGATGAATGAATGAATGAATGAATGAATGAATGAATGAATGAATGGATGTATGGGTGGATTGATGGATGTATGAATGGATGAATTGTTGGAAAGATGGATGTACTGATGTAGGATGTATGGACGGATGAATGAATGGATGCATGGAAGGATGGATGGATGGATGGATGAATTGATGGATGGATGGATGGACGGATGGATGGATGGATGGATGGATGGATGGATGGATGGATAGATGGATGCATGGATGCATGGATGGATGGATGGTGGATGGATGGTGAATGGATGGATGGACGGATGAATGAATTGATGCATGGATGGATGGATCAATGGATGGATATATGAATGGATGAATTGATGGATAGATGGATGCATGGATGGATGGATGGATGGATGGATGGATGGATGGATGAATGGATGGATGGATTTATGAATGAATGAATGAATGGATGGATGGATGGATGGATGGATGGATGGATGGATGGATGGATGGATGGATGGATGGATGGATTGATGGATGCATGATTGGATGGAGTTGTTTTTAATAAAAATTCAAAATTAACATGTTTCAATCTTTAGTCGATTTAATTAAATACGAGTCACAGTTTTTTTTTTAATTCGGGCAAGTTCGGGTTTTGACAAAAACGTATTGGGGTGGTAACCCTTAGGGCAATATGGGTATCGATATTTTTTTTGCCAAGTTTATCATCTTTATATGTAAATTACTAAGATTTTTGCAAATTGTGTAGATGCATTTTACACAATTTTGCTGTAACTCGAATATGATAGCGAATTCGGTTTCTAGATCATGTATGGATGAAAATTAGAGTAGAGTTATTAAAAATTGTTTGATTTGGTCAGTGTTTTAAAAAGTTTACATAGTCACATTTGAAAAATTAATCCTTTCAAGTGTCTTTTATGCTTAACAAATCTTTGGTGATTCTGTAGAAATGTGTTAATTTCCTCCAATTTTATAAAATTTTATTCTAAATTACTTTATATACTTTAGCAAATTCTTTATTTCCCATGTCTATTCTTACATCCAGTCTGGCGGACATCGTTAAATCCACTCAAATACTTCGAATCTTAACATTTGTTGGCAAAAACTGGCTGTGTTATGTAATGATAATTTTTCTTAATCATTTTTGACAACTTCACAAAAGACGAAAAATCTCCACATGTAAAAGTTTATAAATGTCAACTTTATTTCGTGTCAAATGTTTGTTTTTTTGCACATTGTTTTATAAAAATAAAAAAACATAGAATAAAATATGAGCACATTGTTTTTATTCTATATAAATGATTGATTTGTTCGTTATTATTAAGAGTGAATAAAAATTAGAGACAAATTCATTGCGCCTTCTATATATGGAGGACTATTAAGAGGCTCAAATTGAAATGTATTCAAAATAAGAATATTAAACTTTACATATACATTTAAAAGCCTCGGTCTACAAGGATGAGAATTCTTTTATTGTAGGAAAATCTCAAAGCTATTACCAATAGCTGACCACTATCATACTACAGCCTTTTATTCTATTATTTATTACCAATAGCTGACCACTATCATACTACAGCCTTTTATTCTAAGCATATTCTTCAGAGCTAGAACTGTTTAAAAAGCTTCTATCAAAACTTGTTGCTTTTTGTGTAGGCAACGTCTTCTTTCCGTTTAATTTTCTGATCTGTGATCGTATGCCGCGATTTAAGAAACTTATAATACAAAACTCCCTTCTAATGACACTAAATAGAGGACATTATCTTGGCGTCATCGCTACGCGCTTAGGATTATCGTAGTATATCATATTTAACCCAAAGCTTTTAGCGTAACGTAGGGAAATGATTTGTTGTGCGACCCCCAATAATTATATTAGTTTAACCAGCCTCTCCTTGTCTTCTTTGTCGACCACTTTTGAATCATGTCAAATATCGTTCATTGAGTTGGTATATGCTGACCGTTCCACCAACAATCGATAGTATTCAACAGCCGTTAAAATAAAATAAGGTTATCAGACTTTTACGTGAAATCTTTTTTGGTGGAATTTCGACATTGTAATAGCAACTTATTTAGATCTTTTCTTTTGCCGGAATGTCACATTAGCCTATCATTCGTCAGTCATTCTAATTTTGATTGACCTATAGAAATCAGTTTTATTGGTTAAGGTTAGAATAATAGATATCTTAAAGCTGTTGAAAAATTTCGATACTCAATCAAGCTTTTATTTTCTTAAAACATTTTTTTTTTTTAAATTGTGAGCCCGCTAATGATACAATTTTTTTTTTGTTCTTTCATACCCAACCGGCTGACATTAGCCAGTCTATGAGTGTCGCGATTCTTTGTTTCATAATATCGAATTTATTCTATTCTCAACGCATTCAATCGCTTATGGTTTTCTAGAGGTTATAAAATAAACTTTTTTTTCTTTTTTGCTTTAATATAATTGTTTTTTGTTCTTCTTATTTTAATATTCTAAAAACGTTTTGTCCATTGTCATTATATATTTCGTTCAAGATTAATGTCATTGTTGCTTTAAATCGTCAAGAAATCAAATCACAAGGTCTTTTAAATTTAAACTTTAATAATATTCAATGAAAATTTTGAAAAAAAATATTGCAATAATCAATTATTGCAATATTTTAAAGAATACAATGAAGACGAAAAATCAGAAGATTTTAATTGAATAATTTCAATTTCCATTGATCTAGATTTAGACAATTATTTTTATAACCATACTCGTATTTAGATAATTTTTAAAAATGCTAATTTTTGTTTATCATTATATAATACCAATGATATCCAATTGTTAATCTAATAACTATTGAATTAATTTTAAGTATTAGCGACTAACATAGTATTCTAACAGCTTTAGCCTCATACAACAATGCTTCTTTTTTTTCATTCACAAATCAGTTCTATCTAAGCGAAGAGACTAGAATTCCATCTTAGACTTAGAACAACTCATCATTACTACAACCTCAGAGTTAATGTGTCTGGCACGATTCCCACTAATGTTCTTGTAAATCTAATGTATTGTCTTATAATTGTGTAATGAATTTTACACGTTTCTTGCAATATCTTCTCTAATGCAAATAGAATGAAATTGAAAGTTCAGTAAAAGTTCAATGTCGCTAGAAATCTGCATAAATTATATAAATAACAATAAAATCTTTTCAAGAAGACTAGAATAGAGTTACTTTATTGTTTGCTAAAAATAAATATTGCTTTATTATGCAATACTTGTTACATGAATTAATTAGTTCTTAATTAATAGATAGTATAAATGATTAAATTAAATGAAATGTCAATAAATGTTATTTAACACTCCGTAATAAAATCGTCATGCAATAACAAAGAAGAGATGGATGATGGCAATAAATTAGAAATTGCGGAACATAAAAGAATATTATATAAGCCTTGAATATATTTGTCTTGACAAAACAAAAACTATTGGCATGAGGACAACTTAAGGTGATAAATAAGACCACAATTACGGTAGTCTACTTAACTATTGTCTATGTCTTAGTATGACCGATATCTATGTCTTTGTATATTTACGAATATATGTCTCAGTCAAAGTCTTAGTTTATGTCTTGGTCTATGTCTTAGTATATGTCTTAGTATATGTCTTATTCTATATCTTAGTCTATGTCTTAGTCTATGTCTTAGTCTATGTCTTAGTCTATGTCTTAGTCTATGTCTTAGTCTATGTCTTAGTCTATGTCTTAGTCTATGTCTTAGTCTATGTCTTAGTCTACGTCTTAGTCTATGTCTTAGTCTATGTCTTAGTCTATGTCTTAGTCTATGTCTTAGTCTATGTCTTAGTCTATGTCTTAGTCTATGTCTTAGTCTATGTCTTAGTCTATGTCTTAGTCTATGTCTTAGTCTATGTCTTAGTCTATGTCTAAGTCTATGTCTTAGTCTATGTCTTAGTCTATGTCTTAGTCTATGTCTATGTCTTAGTCTATGTCTTAGTCTATGTCTTAGTCTATGTCTTAGTCTATGTCTTAGTCTATGTCTTAGTCTATGTCTTAGTCTATGTCTTAGTCTATGTCTTAGTCTATGACTTAGTCTATGTCTTAGTCTATGTCTTAGTCTATGTCTTAGTCTATGTCTTAGTCTATGTCTTAGTCTATGTCTTAGTCTATGTCTTAGTCTATGTCTTAGTCTATGTCTTAGTCTATGTCTTAGTCTATGTCTTAGTCTATGTCTTAGTCTATGTCTTAGTCTATGTCTTAGTCTATGTCTTAGTCTATGTCTCAGTCTATGTTTTAGTCTATGTCTAAGTCTGTGTCTTAGTCTATGCCTATGCCTAAGTCTATGTCTTAGTCTACGTCTTTGTCTATGTCTTAGTCTATGTCTTAGTCTATGTCTTAGTCTATGTCTTAGTCTATGTCTTAGTCTATGTCTTTGTCTATGTCTTAGTCTATGTCTTAGTCTATGTCTTAGTCTATGTCTTAGTCTATGTCTTAGTCTATGTCTTAGTCTATGTCTTAGTCTATGTCTTAGTCTATGTCTTAGTCTATGTCTTAGTCTATGTCTTAGTCTATGTCTTAGTCTATGTCTTAGTCTATGTCTTAGTCTATGTCTTAGTCTATGTCTTAGTCTATGTCTTAGTCTATGTCTCAGTCTATGTTTTAGTCTATGTCTAAGTCTGTGTCTTAGTCTATGTCTAAGTCTATGTCTTAGTCTATGTTTTAGTGAATGTCTTAGTCTACGTCTTTGTCTATGTCTTAGTCTATGTCTTAGTCTATGTCTTAGTCTATGTCTTAGTCTATGTCTTAGTATATGTCTTAGTATATGTCTTAGTCTATGTCTTAGTCTATGTCTTAGTCTATGTCTTAGTCTATGTCTTAGTCTATGTCTTAGTCTATGTCTTAGTCTATGTCTTAGTCTATGTCTTAGTCTATGTCTTAGTCTATGTCTTAGTCTATGTCTTAGTCTATGTCTTAGTCTATGTCTTAGTCTATGTCTTAGTCTATGTCTTAGTCTATGTCTTAGTCTATGTCTTAGTCTATGTCTTAGTCTATGTCTTAGTCTATGTCTTAGTCTATGTCTTAGTCTATGTCTTAGTCTATGTCTTAGTCTATGTCTATGTCTTAGTCTATATCTTAGTCTATATCTTAGTCTATATCTTAGTCTATGTCTTAGTCTATGTCTTAGTCTATGTCTTAGTCTATGTCTTAGTCTATGTCTTAGTCTATGTCTTAGTCTATGTCTTAGTCTATGTCTTAGTCTATGTCTTAGTCTATGTCTTAGTCTATGTCTTAGTCTATGTCTTAGTCTATGTCTTAGTCTATGTCTTAGTCTATGTCTTAGTCTATGTCTTTGTCTATGTCTTAGTCTATGTCTTAGTCTATGTCTTAGTCTATGTCTTAGTCTATGTCTTAGTCTATGTCTTAGTCTATGTCTTAGTCTATGTCTTAGTCTATGTCTTAGTCTATGTCTTAGTCTATGTCTTAGTCTATGTCTTAGTCTATGTCTTAGTCTATGTCTTAGTCTATGTCTTAGTCTATGTCTTAGTCTATGTCTTAGTCTATGTCTTAGTCTATGTCTTAGTCTATGTCTTAGTCTATGTCTTAGTCTATGTCTTAGTCTATGTCTTAGTCTATGTCTTAGTCTATGTCTTAGTCTATATCTTAGTCTATGTCTTAGTCTATGTCTTAGTCTATGTCTTAGTCTATGTCTTAGTCTATGTCTTAGTCTATGTCTTAGTCTATGTCTTAGTCTATGTCTTAGTCTATGTCTTAGTCTATGTCTTAGTCTATGTCTAAGTCTATGTCTAAGTCTATGTCTTAGTCTATGTCTCAGTCTATGTTTTAGTCTATGTCTAAGTCTGTGTCATAGTCTATGCCTAAGTCTATGTCTTAGTCTATGTCTTAGTCTATGTCTTAGTATATGTCTTAGTCTATGTCTATGTCTTAGTCTATGTCTTAGTCTATGTCTTAGTCTATGTCTTAGTCTATGTCTTAGTCTATGTCTTAGTCTATGTCTTAGTCTATGTCTTAGTCTATGTCTTAGTTTATGTCTTAGTCTATGTCTTAGTCTATGTCTTAGTCTATGTCTTAGTCTATGTCTTAGTCTATGTCTTAGTCTATGTCTTAGTCTATGTCTTAGTCAATGTCTTAGTCTATGTCTTAGTCTATGTCTTAGTCTATGTCTTAGTCTATGTCTTAGTCTATGTCTTAGTCTATGTCTTAGTCTATGTCTTAGTCTATGTCTTAGTCTATGTCTTAGTCTATGTCTTAGTCTATGTCTTAGTCTATGTCTTAGTCTATGTCTTAGTCTATGTCTTAGTCTATGTCTTAGTCTATGTCTTCGTCTATGTCTTAGTCTATGTCTTAGTCTATGTCTTAGTCTATGTCTTAGTCTATGTCTTAGTCTATGTCTTGGTATATGTCTTATTCTATATCTTAGTCTATGTCTTAGTCTATGTCTTAGTCTATGTCTTAGTCTATGTCTTAGTCTATGTCTTAGTCTATGTCTTAGTCTATGTCTTAGTCTATGTCTTAGTCTATGTCTTAGTCTATGTCTTAGTCTATGTCTTAGTCTATGTCTTAGTCTATGTCTTAGTCTATGTCTTAGTCTATGTCTTAGTTTATGTCTTAGTCTATGTCTTAGTCTATGTCTTAGTCTATGTCTTAGTCTATGTCTTAATCTATGTCTTAGTCTATGTCCTAGTCTATGTCTTAGTCTAAGTCTTAGTCTATGTCTTAGTCTATGTCTTAGTCAATGTCTTAGTCTACGTCTTTGTCTATGTCTTAGTCTATATCTTAGTCTATGTCTAAGTCTATATCTTAATCTATGTCTTGGTCTATGTCTTATTCGATGTCTTAGTCTATGTCTTAGTCTAAGTTTTAATCTATGCCATAGACTCGTCTATTCACTTAATCCACTACAGTTCATCTTTTCATATACTACAGTTCTCTTTTAAATTTGACTGTTGTGGCTGTTAGTGTCATTAATCATTTGCATTGACGAATTCAATTTGTTTTTGTCACATTAGTAGCATCCAAAAACGACATCGTCTGAACACCGAAAACACAAAAGTCAATTAAAGTAAATTATGAGTCTTCTTAACTAAATTATTAAACAATTAAAGTAGCAACTGAAGAGTTCATAGAGTAGATTTCTACTTATGTTTAGTTATAACATCTTCAGTTTCTTAAGCTTAAAGATTGATCTAAACTAAAACTGAAATGCAATAAAGAAGAAGAGATGGCAATCACAAAACCTTGACAGAATTTTACTTAATTTTTCGATAATTTTGTTATTTCATTTACTTGTTATTGTCATTTTGCTGTAGCTTAGCTTTCAGAACTAGACAATGATTTTTATGTAAAGTCATCATTTGTTGAGGCTGAGAAGTAAAATAATCACCAGAGTAAGAAAAATGCATGACAATTGCTGACATAGTCTTCGTCTCGTAGATGATTATTTTTGTTTATAAACTTCAATATTTATCATCATTATTGTCCTCATAATCATAAGATTTGGCAGAACTAACAGCAGCATCATTAAAGCTATTGTCTAGAATGTTTTGGCTTTTAGTCAAGAAAATAACTATAAATTTGTACTTTTGAAGAACATTATCGCAAAATACTTTGTCAATGTTAATCAAATTTTTAATGTGAAACTTTTTAGTTAAATTTTTGAAGGTGCTTAACCAAAAATTTTGTTTTGTTTAAAGAATTGAAAACTAATGTATAAAAATTACAAAATTATTTAAAATTTTGAAACAAAAACCCTTCAATTTGTGAAGGTTTTTTGTAAGGAGGACAACATGACGTTTGAATATTTAGATATTTTGTTAATGCCCAAAGCGTTACAGTACAGAAAAATTTAATGAATGAAGACACCTATTACGGCATATGCTAAGAAATAGACTAAGAGATAGACTAAGACGCACACTATACTAAGACATAGACTAAGACGTAGACAAAGATATAGACTAAGACATAGACTAAGACATAGACTAAGACATAGACTAAGACATAGACTAAGACATAGACTAAGACATAGACTAAGACATAGACTAAGACATAGACTAAGACATAGACTAAGACATAGACTAAGACATAGACTAAGACATAGACTAAGACATAGACTAAGACATAGACTAGGACATAGACTAAGACATAGGCTAAAACATAGTCTACCACAAAAATTGTTTTGACACATATCTAATGCACAAACTTGCATTATTCTTCGTTCCTTTGTGGGTCTACGGTATACAAATGTAAGCCAATCTGACAAAATACGAGTAATATTTGTTTTTTGTCTGACACCTGTTGATTTGCAGAAAAAGATTAATTTACTTAAAATAACTAAAAACAGGGAGCGCCTGCCATCTTTCAAACCCTATATGATTTGTTCAGCTCCTGAAGAATTTTGAAAGCTAATCAAGATCAAGCCCTATGATACCACAAAATTTACATATAAAAAATACACATGACTCATTTTTATAAAATTTCTTTAACAATTTATATTTGCCTTCGTAAGTTTTACATAAATTATTTTTATTAGTATTTTTTTCCTTTGAAATAAATAAAGTTTTTTTTTTTGTTATTTCTGTTGGGTGTGTGTTTAATTGTTTATAGTCAAAGTACAGGTAATTTAATAATTTCACACGATATAAAATTACGTAAATAAATTTAATACTACTGTGTTTTATAAATATATGAAAAAAATTAACAAAAAACCATAAATACAAATTGCAATCTTGTTTTAAAAATGTTATACAAATTTACAAAGTGCAAAAAATCACTGGATTAAAGCAATCAAAAGAAACACTAACAACAACAACAAGATAATTAACATTTTATAAATTAAATTGAAAAGAATATTAATATTAATTTCGTTCAGAGAATTGTAAATTAAATTAATTGTTATTTTATGGAAAAAATATTAAAAATGGAATATAACTATAATTCAATTGGATAAGAATTTGGAGTTGAGTCAAAGGTTTTTAAAGCATTTGAAAAGTTATGTTTTAATTTAAGACATCCTAGGGGTTTTTATAAGGCGCACTTATTTTATCATCATTGTTTGCCATGCCTTCTCTGATCAAAGCGCAATAGAGACTTACAATAGAGCGGTTCGAAAAAAAAGTTGAGTCAGTCACCCATAGGATTAAAGGTAATGTGAATTAAAAAAACCCTACAAGAAACAATTCCTTGATCAAAAACATATAATAAACGTGAGATGATCACTGGAAAGTGGTTACCACAAGTGACTTTTTTATGATACTTTGAATGCTCTTGGACCCTCCAATAGAAAAATGTTCATTATAAAATTTTTTCTTTAGAAAAATTATCATGATACATTCGTTTCTATAGAAAAATTTTGACGATAAATTTTTTTCTATAAAAAATTTATCATAAGAATTTTTCTATAGAAAAAAACTTATTATGAAAATTTTTCTATAGAAAAAAACTTATCACAAAAATTTTTCGGAGAAAAAATTTATCATGAATTTTTTCCATAGAAAAATTTTTGTGATAAGTTTTTTTTCTATAGAAACATTTTCAAAATAAGTTTTTTTCTATAGAAAAATTTTCATGATAAATTTTTTTCCATAGAAAAATTTTCTTGATAAATTTTTTTCTCTAGAAAAATTTTTATAACAAAATTTTTCATATAGAAACATTTTCATTGTAAAATTATTTCTATAGAATAATTTTCATTGTAAATTTTTTTCTATAGAAAAGTTTTCATTATAAAATCTTTTCTATAGATAAATGTTCATGATACATTTTTTCTATTGAAAAATATTCATGATAATTTTTCTCTATATCAAAATTTTCACGATAAATTTTTTTCTATAGAAAAATTTTTTTATAAAATTTTTTGTATAGAAAAGTTTTTCTTATAAAAGTTTTATTTATTTCTATAAAAGAATTTTCATTATAAATTTTTTTTCTTTAGAAAAATGTGGGTTAATATAAAAAAAATCTATAAAAAATTTTTGATATTAAAATTTTTTTTTATAGAAAAATTTTCGTGATTAATTTTATAGAAAAATTTCCGTTATTGAAAAATTGTCGGCAAAAAATTTTTTGTCTAAAACTTTTCATTAAAAAATTTTTTATACAGAAAAATTTTCGTAAAAATTTTTTTTCTATAGAAAAATGTTCGTTGTTAAAAAATTTTCGGAATTCTTTGGAAAGATTTTTGTTAAAAATTTTTTTCTATGAAAAATGTTTTCTATAGAAAATTTTTCTATACTAAAATTTTCGTTAATAAAATTTTTTCTATAGAAAAATTTTCGTTGAAAAATTTTTTCTATAGAAAAATTTTCCTTGAAAAATTTTTTTTTATAGAAAAATTTCCGTTGAAAAATTTTTTCTGTAGAAAAATTTTCGTTGAACAATTTTTTCTATAGAAAAATTTTCGTTGAACAATTTTTTCTATAGAAAAAATTTCGGTAATAAAATTTTTTCTATAGAAAAATTTTCCATAATAAAATTTTTTCTATATAAAAATTTTCGTTAAAAAAAATCTATAAAAAACTTTTGTTATTAAAATTTTTTTTGTAAAATTTTTGTAAAATTTGAAAAATTTTCTTAATTAATTTTTATTTTATAGAAAAATTTTCGTTATTGAAAAATTGTCAGAAACAAATTTTTGTCTAAAACTTTCCATTAAGAAATTTTTTATATAGAAAAATTTTCGTTGAAAAATTTTTTCTATAGAAAAATTTTCGTTAAAAAAATTTTTTCTATAGAAAAATTTTCGTTAATAAAATTTTTTCTATAGAAAAATTTTCGTTAATAAAATTTTTTCTATAGAAAAATTTTCGTTAAGAAAATTTTTTCTATAGAAAAATTTTCGTTAAGAAAATTTTTTCTATAGAAAAATTTTCGTTAAGAAAATTTTTTCTATAGAAAAATTTTCGTTAAGAAAATTTTTTCTATAGAAAAATTTTCGTTAAGAAAATTTTTTCTAGAGAAAAATTTTCGTTAAGAAAATTTTTCTATAGAAAAATTTTCGTTAAGAAAATTTTTGTCTATAGAAAAATTTTCGTTAAGAAAATTTTTTCTATAGAAAAATTTTCGTTAAGAAAATTTTTTCTATAGAAAAATTTTCGTTAAAAAATTTTTTCTATAGAAAAATGTTCGTTAAGAAAATTTTTTTTATAGAAAAATTTTCGTTAAGAAAATTTTTTCAATAGAAAAATTTTCGTTAAGAAAATTTTTTCTATAGAAACATTTTCGTTAATACAATTTTTTATAGAAAAATTTCATTTTATAAATTTTTTTCTATAGAAAAATTTTCTTTTATTAAATTTTTTCTATAGAAATTTTTTCGTTAAAAATTTTTTTCTATAGAAAAATTTTCGTTAAAAAATTTTTTTCTATTGAAAAATTTTCGTTAAAAAATTTTTCTTTATAGAAAAATTTTGGTTAAATTTTTTTTCTTTTTTTGTAGAAAAATTTTCGTTAAAAACTTATTTCTATAGAAAAATTTTCGTAAAAAATTTTTTTCTATAGAAAAATTTTCATTAAAAAATTTTTTTCTTTAGAAAAATTTTCATTAAAAAATTTTTTTCTATAGAAAAATTTTCGATAAGAGAAAATTTATTGGTGAAAAATGTATTTTATAGAAAAATTTTCGTTGAAATAGAAAAATATAGAAAATTTTCATTGAAAATTTTTTCTATAGAAAAATTTTCGTTGAACATTTTTTCTATAGAAAACTTTTCGTTAAAATAGTTTTTCTAGAAAAATGTCCATTAGAAAATTGTTTATATAGAAAAATTTTTGTTAAAACCTTTTTTCTATAGAAAAATGTTTGTTGAAAAGTTATTTCTATAGAAAAATTTTTATTGAACAATTTTTTCTATAGAAACATTTTTGTTGAAAATTTTTTCAATAGAAAAATTTTCGTTGAAAATGTTTTTCTATAGAAAACCTTTAGTCATTAATGTTTTCTATAGAAAAATGTCCATTAAAAATTTTTTTATAGAAACATTTATGTTAAAAATTTTTCCTATAGAAAAATGTTGGTTGAAAAATTTTTTCTATAGAAAAATTTTCATTGAAAATTTTTTTTTCCAAATAAAAATTTTTGTTGAAAATTTTTTTATTAGAAAAATTTTCGATGAAAAATTTTTTCATTTAAAAAATTGTAGTTAAAAAAAGCTTTTCTGTAGAAAAATTTTGTTAAAAAATTTTTGTTAAAAAATGTTTCTATAGAAATTTTTTTGTGAAATCTGCAATTTAATTGCTAATCTTAATCACATTTTTTTTGCATACTCACTTTGTTCCATTTCCCAAAGCTTGTATCAATATTTGTATTTTGATCAAATATATTTACTATATTTTCTGTCCAAATAATGATTTGCCTTTTTCAAGGCCAGCTAATCTATCAAATAAAACTAATAAAATGTTTGAATAATCATTATGTTATAAAAACATGTTGCGCTCATCAATATTATAATATATTTTTCTTACAAAATTTGTTTTGCTCGTCTTTTATTAGCTCAAAACTCAAATTCAATTGAAAGCAATTAATGTTTTCGGAAACCTCCAGGTGTTATGGAAAAACTCCCACAGCCCTGAAAATATCTGTCCAATATCAATTGTTATTTGGCCAATTCGTCAGTTAAGAGTAGCAAAATGTTAAGCAAATTTTAAGAAAAATTTTCTAAACAATCTTGTGAACTTGTCAATCTCTGTGACAAGCTACAGAGCATTTCATTGGGTGGCATTCAGCAACAAAGTTGCAACATGTCAACATGACTTCAAATTTGTTTATTTGACAGACTAAAGATTTGTGTGGAAAATGGTAGTCTGAGTTTGAAATGTGATTTATATAGAAATTATCTACTAAAATAGATTTTAGTACGAAAACTGTTAAATTTTAAAATTTGCTTGAGTAGTAGACAGGTTGAAAGACTCAAATTTTTCAAATATTTTGGTTTTAGTTTCAGACACATATAAATAATTTTGAATGTAGTTACAACGCGCTATTGATCCACAAAACTGGTAAAAATTCCCATACATCAAACAAATTTTTGTTTATTTACAGGATCTCTTAAAATCACCTGTCAAATTTTATTAAATTTATTATTCTATTTACTTGATTTTCAGAATAAGAAAAATTTAACAAAATAAAAGATAGATACACTCATTCACTTTCAAAATATTTTGAATTTGAATTTTTAATTTAGATATCCACATCCAAGCGAATGAATGAATATATCATAATTAACACCTGGAGTATGAAAGAAAATGACTCATTTGATCGCAACAATTTTGAAACAGGAGACCGATAAATCTTAGAACACAATGGCACAAGCTCTAAATTAAGTCCATTTTGTTTATTTTTTTCCGACACACAATTTGTTTAAATAAATGTTGAGCAATTAATTCAACAATTTATTTTCATAAAAATTTTTTGTGCATTTCAATTTTAAAACCCAAACCGACACCTTTAAATACAGCAAATGCTCAATCTTATTCGCATGTGCCTTTTTTTTAATACAAAAGTTTTTAATATAAATTCAATTGAATTTAAATAAATTTTTTCAATAACAAAATGACTTAATTATATTTAAATAATTCAGTTTTTTTTCTTAACACACCTTAGAAATGAACGTCTTTATACAGATTTTGAAATATTTTTAAATATAACTTTAATACCACTAAAGTTATATTTAAAACAAGGTGTGAAGAAATATATGCAATTATTAGATTGATATGCATATTAACAATAAATTAATTAAAAATAATAAATCTAAAACTCGTGCTTGTGGCATCCCACCCCCCAAGGAAATTTTTTACAAAAAGATAATTTCACTCACTAACAAAATAGAAAACAATTTTCCATAGAAAAATTTTCATAATGAAAATTTTTGCATAAAAAATTTTTTATAATGAAAATTTTTCTATAGAAATGTTTTTCATACAGAAAATCTTTCTATAGAAAAAATTCTCATAATGAAAATCTTTCTATTGAAAAAATTTTTTAACGAAAATTTTTTTATTGAAAAATTTTTTTAACGAAAATTTTTCTATACAGAATAAATTTTTTAACGAAAATTTTACTATACAGAAAAAAATTTTTAACGAAAATTTTTCTATATAGAAAAAATTTTTTAACGAAAATTTTTCTATAAAGAAAAATTTTTTAATAAATATTTTTCTGTATAGAAAATTTTTTTAACGAATATTTTTCTATATAGAAAACTTTTTTTAACGAAAATTTTTCTATGTAGAAAAAATTTTTTAACGAACATTTTTCTATATAGAAAAAATTTTTTAACGAACATTTTTCTATATAGAAAAAATTTTTTAACGAAAATTTTTCTATATAGAAAAAATTTTTTAACGAAAATTTTTCTATATAGAAAAAATTTTTTAACGAAAATTTTTCTATATAGAAAAAATTTTTTAATGAAAATTTTTCTATATAGAAAAAAATTTTTAACGAAAATTTTTCTATATAGAAAAAATTTTTTAACGAAAATTTTTCTATATAGAAAAAATTTATTAACGAAAATTTTTCTATATAGAAAAAATTTTTTAACGAAAATTTTTCTATACAGAAAAATTTTTTAACGAACATTTTTCTATATATAAAAAATTTTTTAACGAAAAATTTTCTATATAGAAAAAATTTTTTAACGAAAATTTTTCTATATAGAAAAAATTTTTTAACGAAAATTTTTCTATATAGAAAAAATTTTTTAACGAACATTTTTCTATATAGAAAAAATTTTTTAACGAAAATTTTTCTATATAGAAAAAATTTTTTAACGAAAATTTTTCTATATAGAAAAAATTTTTTAACGAAAATTTTTCTATATAGAAAAAATTTTTTAACGAAAATTTTTCTATATAGAAAAAATTTTTTAACGAAAATTTTTCTATATAGAAAAAATTTTTTAACGAAAATTTTTCTATATAGAAAAAATTTTTTAACGAAAATTTTTCTATATAGAAAAAATTTTTTAACGAAAATTTTTCTATATAGAAAAAATTTTTTAACGAAAATTTTTCTATATAGAAAAAATTTTTTAACGAAAATTTTTCTATATAGAAAAAATTTTTTAACGAAAATTTTTCTATATAGAAAAAATTTTTTAACGAAAATTTTTCTATATAGAAAAAATTTTTTAACGAAAATTTTTCTATATAGAAAAAATTTTTTAACGAAAATTTTTCTATATAGAAAAAATTTTTTAACGAAAATTTTTCTATGTAGAAAAAATTTTTTAACGAAAATTTTTCTATGTAGAAAAAATTTTTTAACGAAAATATTTCTATAGAAATAGTTTTGGTGGTGACTTAAATAGGCTGGCAGATGATCCACCAGTTAATTAACCTCGTGGCTTAGTTTACATTATTGTTTATTTTGTCGAATAATACAATGGATGCAATTCATAAACAAAGCAATAATCCAAAATATCAAACAATACCTAACCCATTTCCGAAAAAAAGCACTTCTGTAAAAATTTGGTATTGTCTAGCAATAATTCAGTTAATAATAAATTACATTTTTTTTTCATCTTTCATTGAATTTATATTTATTTAGCTCTAGTTACTTCAAATGTTCAATTTGAAAAGAAAAACCTTTAGGCAATTTTTGACAAATCGTCAGCGGTTTTGGATGAAAAAAATTTTAAAAAATATGCTAAGATAATGTATACAACACATGTTTATTGTGGGGATAGAAAACAAAAAAAAAAACTCATAAACATAAAAAATTATTAACAATTGTTAAAGGTAGTCTTTCGGTATGAAATTGCAGACGGTTAATAATGGCATTTGCTTACTTCATAGAAAGACGGACACACTTAATATGATATTTTTGTATTACCCTTTCAAATTGGATTTTGTGTGTAAATACTTCATATATGTAGTATTCAAATATTTTTTAATTTTTAAAATTGATCCATAATCCATTTATCTGAAATGCGGTTAAAAGTCATACCACTGGCAATTTTTGATATTTGCAACTGATCGTTAAAACTGTTTTAAAAATGGTTTTATAAGATCTAAGCAAATCAGAAGATACCTTACAAATAGAGATAATAAAAGTGAAAAACATTTTTCAGAAAATTTTTCGTTAGGAAAAAATTTTGTTAGGAACATTTCTTATTTTATAGGAAATTTTTTCAAAATTTCTTTTTTTTTAGGAAATTTAAAAAAATTTTTCTTTTTTAAAGGAAATTTTTTAAAAATTTCTGATTCTTATTAGAAATTTTTTAAAAATTTCTGATTTTTATAGGAAATTTTTTAAAAATTTCTGATTTTTATAGGAAATTTTTTAAAAATTTCTGATTTTTATAGGAAATTTTTCAGAAATTTTCAATAATTTTTAAAAAATTTCTTATTTTTTTTAAAGAATTTTGTCAAACATTTCAAATTTTTATAGTAAACGTCAAAAATTTCTTATTTTTATAGAAAGTTTTTCAAAAATTTCATATTTTTATAGGAAATTTTTCAAAAATTTTTAAATGAAATTTTTCAAAAATTTCTTATTTAAAAAAAAAAAAAATTCAAAATTTTCTTACTTTTACAATTTTTTCAAACATTTCTTATTTTTTTAATTATTCAAATATTTTTCTGATTTTTTTGGATTTTTTTTTAATTTGTACCTTTTTCTAAAAAATTTTTAAAAATTTCTTATTTTTTTATAGGATTCTTAAAAAATTTCTGATTTTTATAGAAACAAAAACTTTTAATTTTTATAGAAAAATTTTCAAAAGGTTTTTATTTTTATATTAAATTTTTCAAAAATTTCTTATTTTATAGGATATTTTTCAAAAATTTCTTATTTTGATAGGAAATCTTTTTAAAATTTCTTATTTTTGTACACATTTTTTTAATTTATCATTTTTATAGAAATTGTTTTAAGAATTTCTTATTTTTATTGGAAATTTTTCAAAAATTTCCTATTTTTTGGAAATTTTTCAAAAATTTGTTATTTTTATGGAAAACTTTTCAAAAATTTCTTAATTTTCTAGGAAGTTTTTAGAAAGTTCTTATTTTCATAAGAAAATTAAAAAAAATTCTTATTTTTATAGTAAATTTTAATTTTTTTATTTTTATAGAAAATTTTTAAGAAAATTCTAATTTTTATAGGAAATTTTTCAAAAATTTCATATTTTTATAGGAAATTTTTAAAAATTTCCTATTTTTATAGGAAATTTTTAAAAAATTTCCGATTTTTATAGGAAATTTTTCAAAAATTTCCTATTTTTATAGAAAATTTTATAAAAATTTCTTATTTTTATAAGAAATTTTTCATTAATTTCTTACTTTCTTATTTTTATAAGAAAAGTTTTAAAAATTTCTTATTTTCATAGGAAATTTTTCAAAACTTTGTAATTTTTATTAGAAATTTTATAAAAATTTATTATTTTCAAAAGAAATTTTATAAACATTTTTTATTTTTATAGGAAATTTTTCAAAAATTTCTTATTCTTATAAGAAATTTTTGAAAAATTTCTTTTTTTATAAAAAAATATTTAAAAATTTCTTATTTTTATAGGAAATTTTTTGTTATAAAAAAATTAATTAGGAAACATTTTCTAGAAAAATTTTTTCCTAACGAAAAATTTTCTATAGAAATTTTTTCCTAACTAAAGATTTTCTATAGAAATTTTTCCTAACGATAAATTTTCTATAGAAATTCTTTCTTAACGAAAAATTTTTTATAGAAATTTTTTCCTAACGAAAAATTTTCTATAGAAATTTTTTCCTAACGAAAAATTTTCTATAGAAATTTTTTCCTAACGAAAAATTTTCTATAGAAATTTTTTCCTAACGAAAAATTTTCTATAGAAATTTTTTCCTAACGAAAAATTTTCCCTAACGAAAAATTTTCTATAGAAATTTTTTCCTAAAGAAAAATTTTCTATAGAAATTTTTTCCTAACAAAAAATTTTCTATAGAAATTTTTTCCTAACGAAAGATTTTTTATAGAAATTTTTTCGTAACGAAAAATTTTTTATAGAAATTTTTTGCTAACGAAAACTTTTCTATAGAAATTTTTTCTTAACGAAAAATTTTCTATAGAAATTTTTTCCTAACGAAAAATTTTCTATAGAAATTTTTTCCTAACGAAAAATTTTCTATAGAAATTTTTTCCTAACGAAAAATTTTCTATAGAAATTTTTTCCTAACGAAAAATTTTCTATAGAAATTTTTTCCTAACTTAAAATTTTCTATAATATTTTCCTAACGAAAAATTTTCTATAGAAAATTTTCCGTTTTTTCCTAACGAAAAATTTTCTATAGAAATTTTTTTCTAACGAAAAATGTTTTTATAGAAAATTTTTCGTTACGGTTTCATAGGGAAACATTTTCTACAGAAATTTTCTCGTAACGAAAAATTTTATTTATATATTTTTATATCAAAAAAAATTTTTCATCATAACGCAAAATTTTATTTTTATATAAATTTTTAGAAAATTTTTCTATAGAAATTTTTACATACCAAAAAATTTTCGGTAAAAATTTTTTCATAACGAAAAATTTTCTATTGAAATTTTTTGAAAAATTTTCTAAAATCGAAAATTTTTCATAATGAAAAATTTCTATAGAAAATTTTTCATTATGAAAAATTTCTATAGAAAATTTTTCATTATGGAAAATTTCTATAGAAATTTTTTCCTAACGAAAAATTTTCTATAGAAATTTTTTCCTAACGAAAAATTTTCTATAGAAATTTTTTCCTAACGAAAAATTTTCTATAGAAATTTTTTCCTAACGAAAAATTTTCTATAGAAATTTTTCCCTAACTTAAAATTTTCTATAATATTTTCCTAACGAAAAATTTTCTATAGAAAATTTTACGTTTTTTCCTAACGAAAAATTTTCTATAGAAATTTTTTTCTAACGAAAAATGTTTTTATAGAAGATTTTTCGTTACATTTCCATAGGGAAACATTTTCTATAGAAATTTTCTCGTAACGAAAAATTTTATTTATATATTTTTATAACAAAAAAAATTTTTCATCATAACGCAAAATTTATTTTTATATAAGTTTTTAGAAACTTTTTCTATAGAAATTTTTACATACCAAAAAATTTTCGGTAGAAAATTTTTCATAACGAAAAATTTTCTATTGAAATTTTTTGAAAAATTTTCTAAAATCGAAAATTTTTCATTATGAAAAATTTCTATAGAAAATTTTTCATTATGAAAAATTTCTATAGAAAATTTTGCATTATGGAAAATTTCTATAGAAATTTTTCATTATGGAAAATTTCTATAGAAAATTTTTCATTATGGAAAATTTCTATAGAAAATTTTTCATTATGGAAAATTTTCGATTTTAGAAAATTTTTCAAAAAATTTCAATAGAAAATTTTTCGTTATGAAAAAATTTCTACCCCAAATTTTTTTGTATGTAAAGTGTTTACAAACATTTCAATTAACTTATTTTTTTTTCTTTATAAGCTATAGCCTGCACATTTGATTTGAATGTTCATTCATTAAATTGAAATACGAGTCGAGATAATTTGCAATTGTTATCATATGTATTTTTAAATAGTTAATTATAATGTACATGTCCGAAATATTAACATAAATATTTTAATAGTTATATTAGAAAATTGTTTCATTTTAATTAAAATTGAGCGTATATACAAGCAAAATGTATAATAAAAATAAATCACTTTATTTTGCAAAAAAAAAAAAATTTGAAAATGTTCAATTAAAACCAAAAATAATTTCATATATTTACGATTAATATTTAATGAATGAACCAAAACTCAAGGACTAATTATAAAACACTTCACAATGAATTAGGGGGATAAGTAAGTGTTATAGATTTGAAATGATGTTTGTAACGCCCACTAAAGTTTTGAAATGAGATCAGTTGTATGATCTGTCCTTCTGTTTGAATGTTTTGTTAGCTAATAATTTGCCATGATAGCAGCTTTGAAGTATAATTTAGGTCAACTTTCTGCTATGCAGGGCAAAATTGGCTTTCTATAAATTTAGAATATTTCTTTTTTGCTTAACTATTAATACCTAAATATGTTATGTGACATAAAATTGACAATTTCTTATATGATGCGTAAGTTTTCAATTATTTGTTTGCGGGATTCCCGCTGATAATTTTTATATCCTTCACCACCATAGGAGGAAAGGGTATTATAAGTTTGTGCTGATGTATGTAACTCATGGAAATATTTGTCTTAGACCCACCTTTTAGTATACCAATAGGCTTAGAATCACTTTCTAACTTGATTTAGCGATGTCCGTCCGTCCGTCCGTCTGGCTGGCTGGCAGGACCCCCATGTAAACCTTGTAATCAAACTACAGGTCGCAATTCTAAATATAATTTGATGAAATTTGGCACAGAGCATTTGATAATGGGACTATGGATATTGATATTCATCAAAATCGGTCCATTATTTATGGTACGTCCCATATGTCCCACTTCCCGGAATTGATATACTGGCCACAAATGTCAATATTTTTTCATGAAAAATAAATCAAATACTGCTTATGTCAACTAAAATCACTGTACCAAATTTCAAAATCGGTCAACATTTGACCATAGCTCCCATACAAACTTTTCTTTAAAAACGCACTAAATGAGACAAAAATCTGAAGATAATTTGAATTTTAAGTTTATTTTTTACATACATAATTATTGTAACAACTGTAATCAATTTGCCTAATTTCGAGATAATCGGTCCACATTTGACCCTAGCTCTTATATAAGTCCAAATGTCGGAAGCAGCTTAAATATAAAAGTTTTGATAAAATGTTTGTATGATGGCAAAATTTAGCAAATATTTGTCTTTATACAGAAAAAATAACACTTTTGACCTTAGTGGTGAAGGGTATCCTATGGTCGGGCTTGACCGACTATAGCACTTTCTTACTTGTTAATTTTATAACTTTAAATATAATTAAGGTGTATACATCATTTTTGCATATCATTTCATGTGGATACCGACAAATTAAAAGCAATATATTTTTTTTTAATTTGAAAGACGAGTTTTGTTTTATTTAGTTTATGCCAATACATTAATTTTATATTTTCCAATTACCTAGTCTAAGCTTTGAAAGATTTTCTGCTCCTTGATCTTTCCATCGATGTTTCGGACGTACTATTCTACGAGTTCCCTCGTGATTAGTTTCGAACCCTTTTCTTGCTACAGTATTTGAATTCATACTCAAAAAATGTCTTAGCCAATGCAGCCGCTGCTATTTAATGCGCATTATTATGTCGATATCAGCAATTTCGATATTTATTGTTGACGCGGAATGGTGTATAGATTTTTCGTAGATTCTTCCCCCCAAAAACCCCAAGAATTACTTCATCTAGGCAAGTGTTTATGATTCAACAGCAAGTAATAATACGGGTAATAAAAAGTTTTATAGAGCATAATTTTAGTTCTTACAGATAAATCTTCATTTCTTAGTTGCCTTCTTAGGCAAAAATAGCATCTGTAGGCAAGTATTATTCTTCGTTTAATTTTTAAACTTATATCGTTATTTATGTTGATGGCGGTATTAAGGCAAACAAATTCTTTTACAACCTCGAAACTTAGTTCTCAATGATCACACGTGGTCCAATTCCAAGTGGGTTGTATGTAGAGATCATCAGTTTTTGTACCCATCATTAAGATGAATAGGGGATATATTGAGATTGCCATTATATTTGACTCTTCCTTAATATTGGCTCAAAAACAAAAGAATATGTATTCTGAATTATTATGAAATTCTCAGACGATTAAGCTATGCACAGTGGGTTGAAAACAATTTTAGGGGAAATTATTTAAGAATTTTTAATGCATTTGAACAAAATTTAGTATTTGAATAGATTGTTTGATTAAAAAAAAATAGAAAAAGTAATAAAGAAATGTTGTCTTCAAAAATCCGACAATTTGCAAGTCCCAAAAAACTATTGTTTTTAGTTTTTCTTAATCAATATTTCTCTTAATAATTCTGAAGTGCAAACGTGGATAATAATAACATATAAGGATATAAAAAGCTTGTTTTGAATATTTGTATCTAGCTTTGCAATTGGAGAAAATTAGGCCTAAAGTGACAAAAAGTTTAAAAAATTGGTAATTTTTTAAAAGGCTTTATTGTCAAAACAAAACAGTTTCACTGATAGTTTCCCTTATAAAGTTCCATTTTCAAAAATTATAAATATACGGTCCAATTTATAAAAATTTTATATTTTGGCTTATAAGCTTACAATATTTATCATACACTTATTGTTTAATAAGCCATTAATAAAAATTTGATTTTATAAACATGTCATGAACATATTATAACAATTACACACTTTTATAGCTTTTGTGCTTTTATGTTGGTAATACCACGTTTCAAATTGTCATTTTGTGCTGTTCAAATAAAAATTATATAAGTAAATTACAATTTGAAAAAATTTCGGTATATGAAGTAGCTCAGTGGGTAGTGTCTCCGCCTAGCAGTCGTAAGTCGTGAGTTCAAATCTCAGTGAAGAATTAAGCAAGAAATTTTTTTTTTAATTTAGTTCTTTAATTACATTAAAAAATGTATCTTTATTGATGCCAGTGTTCAAATCGGACCAGGTCATTTTCACTTTTTTAATTTTTCTTATTAAAAATTATTTTTTAATTAAAAAACATTTTGAAGAAAATTTACTCCAATCTGGTTACTTTTTTCAAGATTTTGGAAAATCGTGCCGCTAAGCAATCTACTGATTTAATATAAGATATACTGTGAAAGTATACATATGAATGTATATATGGTAAGGCGTTACTTTAGGTAGAATCAACATATTTTTGAATAAGGAGAAATGAATTATCGATTTGTTGTAAGGATCAATAAAAAATGCATTTATAAAGTCTTTTTTCTTTAATAGCAGATAAATAGTATTAAATAATATAAAAATCTTATTCCTTTTTCAATTAATGTATTAAAATTTATATAAAAAATCATTTTGTTTGCTATCAAATGTGTTAAAAATAAAAAAAAGTCGCAATTATCA
>OW121743.1:67788707-67846207 GCA_933228675.1 Stomorhina lunata
ACTTATTGACAAATTAGCGCTGACTGCCATTTAAGGCTGTCATATTTGATAAGTTTTTTTTAGCAATAAGGGGAGTTTCGAAGAAAAACTACAGAAAAATTTTCCTAAAATAAATTTTTCTATAGAAAAAATTTCCTAAAAAAAATTTCTATAGAAAAATTTTCAGTAAAAAAATTTTTCTACAGAAAATTTTTCGGTAAAAACATTTTTCTATAGAAAAATTTTCGCTAAAAAATTTTTTCTATAGAAAAATTTTCGCTAACAAATGTTTTCTATAGAAAAATTTTCGTTAAAAAATTTTCGTTAAAAAATTTTCCTTAAAAAATTTTTTCTATAGAAAAATTTTCGTTAAAATATTTTTTCTATAGAAAAATTTTCGTTGAAAAATTTTTTCTATAGAAAAATTTTTGTTAAAAAATTATTTCTATAGAAAAATTTTCGTTAAAAAATTTTTTCTATAGAAGAATTTTCGTTAAAAAATGTTTTCTATAGAAGAATATTCGCTAAAAAATGTTTTCTATAGAAATATTTTAATTTAAAATTTTTCTATAGAAAAATTTTCTTTCAAAAATTTTTCTATAGAAAAATTTTCTTTCAAAAATTTATTCTATAAAAAATATTTTATTAAAAAATTGTTTCTATAGAAAAATTTTAGTAAAAAAAATTTTTCTATAGACAAATTTTCGTTAACAATTTTTTTTTATAGAGAAATTTTCGTCAAAAACTTTTTTCTATAGAAAAGTTTTTTCAATTGAAAAATTTTCGTTAAAAAACTTTTTCTATGGAAAAATTTTCGTTTAAAAATTTTTTCTTTAGAAAAATTTTCGTTAAAAAAATTTTTCGTTAGAAAAATTTTCGTTAAAAAATTTTTTCTATAGAAAAATTTTAGTTAAGAAAATGTTTTCTATAGAAAAATTTAAGTAAAGAAAATTTTTTCTATAGAAAAATTTTAGTTAAGAAAATTTTTTCTATAGAAAAATTTTCATTAAAATATTTTTTCTATAGAAAAATTTTGGTTAAAAAATTTTTTCTATAGAAAAATTTTCGTTAATAAAATTTTTCTATAGAAAAATTTTCGTTAAAAAATTTTTTGTATGGAAAAATTTTCGTTAAAAAATTTTTTCTATAGAAAAATTTTCTTTAAAAAATTTTTTCTTTAGAAAAATTTTCGTTAAAAAATTTTTTCTATAGAAAAATTTTAGTTAAGAAAATGTTTTCTATAGAAAAATTTTAGTAAAGAAAATTTTTTCTATAGAAAAATTTTAGTTAAGAAAATTTTTTCTATAGAAAAATTTTCGTTAAAATATTTTTTCTATAGAAAAATTTTCGTTAAAAAATTTTTTCTATAGAAAAATTTTCGTTAAAAAATTTTTTCTATAGAAAAATTTTCATTAAAAATTTTTTTCTATAGAAAAATTTTCGTTAAAAAATTTTTTCTATAAAAAAATTTTCGTTAAAAAATTTTTTCTATAGAAAAATTTTTTCGTTAAAAAAATTTTTCTATTGAAAAATTTTCGCTAACAAATGTTTTCTATAGAAAAATTTTCGTTAAAAAATTTTCCTTAAAAAATTTTTTCTATAGAAAAATTTTCGTTAAAATATTTTTTCTATAGAAAAATTTTCGTTAAAAAATTCTTTCTATAGAAAAATTTTTGTTAAAAAATTATTTCCATAGAAAAATTTTCGTTAAAAAATTTTTTCTATAGAAGAATTTTCGTTAAAAAATGTTTTCTATAGAAGAATTTTCGTTAAAAAATGTTTTCTATAGAAATATTTTAATTTAAAATTTTTCTATAGAAAAATTTTCTTTCAAAAATTTTTCTATAGAAAAATTTTCTTTCAAAAATTTTTCTATAGCAAAATTTTCTTTCAAAAATTTTTCTATAGAAAAATTTTCTTTAAAAAATTTTTTTCTAGAAAAATTTTCGTTAGAAAATTTTTTCTATAGAAAAATTTTCGTTAAAAAATTTTTTCTATAGAAAAATTTTCGTTAAAAAATTTTTTCTATAGAAAAATTTTCGTTAAAAAATTTTTTCTATAGAAAACTTTTCGTTAAAAAATTTATTCTATAAAAAATATTTTATTAAAAAATTGTTTCTATAGAAAAATTTTAGTAAAAAAAATTTTTCTATAGACAAATTTTCGTTAACAATTTTTTTTATAGAACAATTTTCGTCAAAAACATTTTTCTATAAAAAAGTTTTTTCAATTGAAAAATTTTCGTTAAAAAATTTTTCTATAGAAAAATTTTTGTTAAAAAATTTTTTCTATAGAAAAATTTTCGTTAAAAAATTTTTTGTATGGAAAAATTTTCGTTAAAAAATTTTTTCTATAGAAAAATTTTCGTTAAAAAATTTTTTCTTTAGAAAAATTTTCGTTAAAAAATTTTTTCTATAGAAAAATTTTAGTTAAGCAAATGTTTTCTATAGAAAAATTTTAGTAAAGAAAATTTTTTCTATAGAAAAATTTTGGTTAAGAAAATTTTTTCTATAGAAAAATTTTCGTTAAAATATTTTTTCTATAGAAAAATTTTGGTTAAAAAATTTTTTCTATAGAAAAATTTTCGTTAATAAATCTTTTCTATAGAAAAATTTTCGTTAAAAAATTTTTTCTATAGAAAAATTTTCGTTAAAAAATTTTTTCTATAGAAAAATTTTTTCGTTAAAAAAAATTTTTCTATTGAAAAATTTTCGTTAAAATATTTTTTCTATAGAAAATTTTTATTAAAAATTTTTTCTATAGAAAAATTCTCCTTAAAAAATTTTTTCTATAGAAAAATTTTCCTTAAAAACGCATTTTTTCTATAGAAAAAATTTAGTGAAACATTTTTTTATAAAAAAATGTTCTATAAAAAAATTTTACTTAAAACATTTTTTCTATAGAAGAATTGTAGTTAAAAAATTATTTTTATAAAAAAATTTCCTTTAAGAATTTTTTTCTATAGAAAAATTTTCGTTTAATTTTTTTTTATAAAAAAATTTACTTTAAAAAATTTTTTTATAGAAAAATTTTTATTGAAAAATTTTCGTAAAAAAAATGTTTCCATAAAAAAATTTTAGTTAAAAAATTAATGAAACCCCTTATTAAACAATCCATTGCCGACTTTATTTTTCCTAAATAAACAGACAATTATTGAACTCAAAAAGAGACTGTATTTCATATAAGTTAACATATAATACGATTTGTCTTATTTTGGAGTCTAACAATATATTTAATATATGAGTGAGTAACTACTAAACATGAACAAAAGATCTAGTTAACATGTCATTATCTTTCACTTTACCCAACTGATCTTTTTTTCCCAAGTCATGATTATATAAAAAATACAAAATTAACATTTTGAAGCTTTAGGCTTTGTTTCTTAAAAAAAGGGAAAATTTCAAAATAGATTCCATTAAAATTTTCTTTGTAATTTGAATACATATCTAAAGCAAGATTTCAATGATTTGAGGTGTTGGTCCCTGGGTTACATTAAATGCACCGTCAGCCGAAAAGTCATATGAAAAATGTGTTAATCTAACGAGACATAAAGAAAGGTATTGTATTCCCCATAAAACACCTGTGGAAATAGCAAAAACAATGTAAATTTATTTAAAGGAATTAATCAAAGAGCTTAAGTATTTTTGTAGAGTGTAATTACTTTTTGTGTGAGACCACCATGAGATTGAAAATTGTTTTAAATTGTTACTTACGATGATTGAAATGGCATGCACGTACGCGAACAAATTTCAAATACAAAAGTAATACAAAATCTAGATAATGGAGATTATTGATAAAAGACTTACTAACGTTCATATTAAAATATGTTAAATGGAATATAATATGCTATAAATAGTTAAAGAAAATATGTCTGTTTTATTTTTTAACAAATTCAATTAAATTTATAATGATTATTTTGAAGTAATTATCTTTTAAGTGATCACAAAAATTTAACCTATTTTTTAATTTATCTCCAAGGCATATTGAGAATATTTATTTGTTCTTTTCTTAACTTTTGGTACTAATAGTCTTCACCACCATAGCGTATATAAATTTGTTTCTGAGTCGATTTAGCGATGTCAGACCGTCCATCTGGCTGGACCCCCATGTAAACCAAGTAATCGCAATTTTAAAGATAATTTGATAAAATTTTGCTCAGATAATTTTTTTGATAGTGAGACCATTGATATTCGTCAAAATCGGTCCATTATTTATGGTACCTCCCATAGGTCCCACTTCCCGAATTAATATTTCGAAATTATGAAATCGGTCCACATTTGATAACAGCTCCCATACAAACTCTTATATCAAAACGCATTTAATGAGACAAAAATCAGTAAAATGCTTGTAAATCTGAAGATATTGAGAATTTTGAGCTTATTTTTTGCATACATAATTCCCGTAATAATTGTAATCAATTTGCCAAATTTCGAGATAAGTGCTCTACATTTGACAATAGCTCTTGTATTAGTCTAAATGACGGAAACAGCTAAATATATATGTTTTGAGAAAATGTTTGTATGAAGGCAAAATTTAGCAAATATTTGTCTTTATACAGGAAAAAGTTCATCTTTGACCTTAGTGCTGAAGTGTATCGTATAGTCGGGCTTGACCGACTATAGCACTTCCTTACTTGTTTTAGATATTTTCGATACAAAAAATATTGTATACAACAATTTTTGATAAAAAAAATTCCTATAGAAAAATTTTTGATAAAAAAATTTTCTATAGAAAAATTTTTGATAAAAAAATTTTCTATAGAAAAATTTTTGATAAAAAAATTTTCTATAGAAAAATTTTTGATAAAAAAATTTTTTATAGAAAAATTTTTGATCAAAAAAATTTTCTATAGAAAAATTTTTGATAAAAAAAATTTTTGATAAACAAATTTTCTATAGAAAAAAATTTGATTTGATTTTTGATAAAAAAAATTTTCTATAAAATGTACTTGATAAAAAAATTTTCTATAGAAAAATTTTTGATAAAAAGAATTTCTATAGAAAAATTTTTGATAAAAAAATTTCTATAGAAAAACTTTTGTTAAAAAAATTTTCTATAGAAAAATTTTTGATAAAAAAATTTTCTATAGAAAAATTTTTGATATAAAAAATTTTCTATAGAAAATTTTTGATAAAAAAATTTTCTATAGAAAAATTTTTGATAAAAAAATTTTCTATAGAAAAATTTGTGATAACAAAATTTTCTATAGAAAAATTTTTGATAACAAAATTTTCTATAGAAAAATATTGATAAAAAAATTTTTTATAGACAAATTTTTGATAAAAAAAATTACATAGAAAAGTTTTCGATAAAAAAATTTTATAAAGAAAAATTTTTGATAAAAAAATGTTCTATAGAAAAATTGTTAATAAAAAAATTTTCTATAGAAAATTTTTGATAAAAAAATTTTCTATAAAAAGTTCTTGTTAAAAAAAATTTTTATAGAAAAGTTTTTGATAAACAAATTTTCTATAGAAAAAAATTTGATTTGATTTTTGATAAAAAAATTTTCTATAAAAAGTACTTGATAAAAAAATTTTTTATAGAAAAGTTTTTGATAAAAAAATTTTCTATAGAAAAATTTTTGATAAAAAGAATTTCTATAGCAAAATTTTTAATAAAAAAATTTCTATAGAAAAATTTTTGTTAAAAAAATTTTCTATAGAATAGTTTTTGATAAAAAAATTTTCTATAGAAAAATTTTTGATAAAAAAATTTTTGAAATAAAAAAATTTTCTATAGAAAAATTTGTATAAAAAAATGTATGTAGAAAAATTTTTGATAAAAAAATTTTCTATAGAACAATTATTGATAAAAAGAATTTCTATAGAAAAATTTTTTGATAAAAAGAATTTCTATAGAAAAATTTTTGACAAAAAATTTTTGAATAGAAAAATTTTTGATAAAAAAAAATATTAAAAAGTTTTTGATAAAAAAATTTTCTACAGAAAAATTTTTGATAAAACGAATTTGTATAGAAAAATTTTTAATAAAAAGAAGTTCTATAGAAAAATTTTTGATAAAAAGAATTTCTATAGAAAAATTTTTGATAAAAAAATTTTCTATAGAAAAATTTTTGATAAAAAAATTTTAATGACAAAATTGTCGGGATGTAAATATTATTCAAAAAGAATGACTATTCGCATTTGATCCCAAATCTCTTACATTTATTTATTAATGTAACAGACCAATTTATTGATAAAAAGCCAACAACTGTTTGCGGAGAAACCAAAATTCCTCGACGCTTTTTATTTTATTCCTTTGGCTTTTTATCAATAAATTGGTCTATTACATTAATAAATAAATGTAACAGATTTGGGATCAAATGCGAATAGTCATTCTTTTTGAAAAAAAATTTTCTATAGAAAAATTTTTGATAAAAAAATTTTCTGTAGAAAATTTTTTGATAAAAGATTTTCTATAGAAAAATTTTTGATAAAAAAAATTTCTATAGAAAAATTTTTGATGAAAAAATTTTCTATAAAAAAAATTTTCTATAAAAGATTTCTGATAAAAAAATTTTTATAGAAAAATTGTTGATAAAAAAATTTTATAAAAAAAAATTTTCTATAGAAAAATTTTTGATAAAAAAATTTTCTATAGAAAAATTTTTAATAAAAAAATTTTTTATAAAAAATTTTTGATAAAAAAATTTTCTATAGAGAAATTTTTGATAAAAAAATTTTCTGTAGAAAAGTTTTTGATAAAGAAATTTTTTATACAAAAAGAAGTGTATTTGCATTTGATCCCAAACCTGTTACATTTATTTATTAATGTAACAGATCAATTTATTGATAAAAAGCCAAAAAATGTTTGCGGAGAAACCAAATTCCTCGACGCGTTTCGATGGTTGGTTAAGCCATCTCTTCAGGAGGATTATTCCCAATTTAGACAGATCGAAAACCTCGCATTATTACTAAATTTACAAACATAACTATTAAGAATTATGTTCATAAACCAAAAGTAAAAGCGTAGATTATCGACTGAACAAAAACAAACATTTTTCAGTTTTCATCTATCTTCACTTCCCACATTCTTGCTGTAGCCGTCGGCTACTATATGCAGAATGCTGTGAAGAAGGGGGGGGTAAGATGTTTTAAAATAAACAAGTTTATTTTAAAAATAAGCTGAATGCATGCAGTTTTATCAAAAAATAACAAATTAGTCGGGATGTAAATATTATTCAAAAAGAAGTGTATTTGCATTTGATCCCAAACCTGTTACATTTATTTATTAATGTAACAGATCAATTTATTGATAAAAAGCCAAAAAATGTTTGCGGAGAAACCAAATTCCTCGACGCGTTTCGATGGTTGGTTAAGCCAACTCTTCAGGAGGATTATCCCCAATTTAGACAGATTGAAAACCTCGCATTATTACTAAATTTACAAAAATAACTATTAAGAATTATGTTCATAAACCAAAAGTAAAAGCGTAGATTATCGACTGAACAAAAACAAACATTTTTCAGTTTTCATCTACCTTCACTTCCCACATTTTTTATAGAAAAATTTTTGATAAAAAAAATTTCTATAGAAAAATTTTTGATAAAAAAATTTTCTATAGAAAAATTTTTGTTAAAAAAATTTTCTATAGAAAAATTTTTGATAAAAAATTTTTGAATGGAAAAATTTTTGAAAAAAAATTTTCTATACAAAGATTTTTGATAAAAAAAAATTCTATAGAAAAGTTTTCGATAAAAAAATTTTTTATAGAAAAGTTTTTGATAAAAAAATTTTCTAAGAAAAATTTTTCATAAAAAAATTACTAAGAAAAATTTTTCATAAAAAATTTTCTAAGAAAAATTTTTTATAAAAAAATTTTCTATAGAAAAATTTTTGAATAGAAAAATTTTTGATAAAAAAATTTCTATAGAAAAATTTTTGATAGAAAAATTTTCTATAGAAAAACTTTTGATAAAAAGAATTTGTATTGAAAAATTTTTGATAAAAAATTTTCTATAGAAAAATTTTTGATGAAAAAATTTTTTATAGAAAAATTTTTGATGAAAAAATTTTCTAAAGAAAAATTTTTGAATTAAAAAATTTTCTATAGAAAAATTTTTGAAATAAAAAATTTTCTATAAAAAAATTTTTGATAACAAAATTTCCTATAAAAAAATTTTTGATAAAAAAATTTCCTATAAAAAAATTTTTGATAAAAAAATTTCCTATAGAAAAACTTTTGATAAAAAAAATTTCTATAGAAAAATTTTTGATAACAAAATTTTCTATAGACAAATTTTTGATAAAAAAAAAATATATATAGAAAAATTTTTAATAAAAAAATTTTATAAAGAAAAATTTTTGATAAAAAAATTTTCTATAGAAAAATTTTTGATAAAAAAATTTTTCTTAGAAAATTTTTCATAAAAAAGGAACAAAGACAGACAATATCATTTTTTTAGCTACCGCCTATTTTGAAAAGACAATTTTTAGCTTTTAATTTAGTGGCTCCTGAAGCTTTTATTGGTATCTGTCTTGTATATCTTATTTATTATTAAATAAACACCAGACAATTATTTTATCTACTCGAGCTGCAATTTTTAATTACGCATTTTAATTCAAAAAATCCCCTCTAATTTTAATTATCACATACTTTTAACATGACTTTCAAATCAGTTACTCTGATTTGATAACAAAACAAAAAATTTGTTTTACAGATCAAATTTTCAATTTTGTAATATTACAGATATATAAATGCTACCGTTTTTCAGTCACAATGATAAGGCAATTATTTATAAGGCTTAAGTTGGATAAAAAATTACAATTTTCATTTTTAGAGTTATTTAAGAAAATATTTTTGTTAAAAATATTCAGGGCCAAATTTTACAATGAAACTCACTGGTAATTGTTATCTAAGAAAACAAGACTAAATTGTTCTAAAAAAAATATGCATTTACTATTTTAGACAAAATTTATCCATAGTGCAAGAAATAATTTATTTTTTGATCAAGTTAGTTTCTATAGATATGTCAGATACTATTATTTTAGAAATTATTAATTTTCAATAGTTATTTCAATCAAAATGGACTGCGAAAAAAAAGTTCGTGAAAATATAATTTAAAAAAATAGCTAAAAATTTGAAAGTTGACCCTCGAACGGTTTCTAATGCCATCAGACGGTATAAGGAAAACCTGAGCATTGAAAGAAAACCTGGATCAGGGAGGAAAAAAGGTCTTACAGATATTGGTAGGGCAAAAGAAGTCTTTAAGAAAAGCAGCTCGTACGGTGAAATGTTCTACGAATTTTGCACATAGAGTCAAAGCTTATGCTGGACTGAAGACATACAAAGTCCAAAAGGTTCCAGATCGCAATTTTATAAAGAACTTAGAAGCAAAAAAACGAGCGAAAAAATTGAAGTCTGATTTTATAAAAAAATACACCTGTTGTGTGATGGATAATGAAACATACGTACTGGCAGACTTTTCTCAACTTCCTGGTCAAGATTTTTATGTTGCTGATATACGGGGCAATGTTCGGCAAGACTTTCGCACAAAAAAACAAACAAAATTCCCTAAGAAGTTTCTCGTGTGGCAAGCTATTTGCAGTTGTGGCAAAAGAAGTAAAGTATTTGTGGCATCTGGCACAATAAACACAGAAATTTATATAAAGGAGTGCCTACAAAAACGGTTGTTACCCTTTTTAAGAGAGCACAGAGTGACTACATTTTTTTGGCCCGATTTGGCGTCATGCCATTATGGAAAAAAGGCACTTGAGAGGCAAATCCACCTAACTGTCCAGAACTTCGGCCTGTGGAAAGGTATTGGGCTCTGGTAAAAAAGGAATTGAAGAACACAGGAAAGATTTCCAAGAACATGTCCGATTTTAAGCGCAGGTGGAACACATGCTCCAAAAAGGTATCAGAAGCAACTGTAAAATCTTTAATGGGAGGGTTTCCGAAAAAAGTCGATAATTTTGCAAAACCCGAGTACTAAGTAAACATTTTAATGCTAAATGATTTTGTATAATATGTCATTATATTTGCATATTTTGTAGAGTTTTTATATTAAAAGGTTTTTTATTTAAGAAAATCCAACTACAAATTTTATTTAGAGCACTCTTTATAGAGACAATTAGTAAAGCTAAACAGTTAATTGTTTGTAAAATATAAGGAGGAAGTTTCATTATTAACACTTCATTACAAAACAATATAACCACATACATATTTCTTGAAAAATAATATAATAATGAATTAAATTTTTACGCCTACTACAAATTTTCCCTAACATGACTCAAAAAATCCTTCAACCTTTCAATATCATACTAAAACACAAAACAGCCAATATAAATTCACTTAAATGTGAAGCATAAAAAATTTTAGGTAAATCAAACAAAAGACTTAGAACACGAGCACCTATGTATGTGTCAGCCACTAACTTGTAAGTCACTCAAGCCAAACAGTTCGCAAACAGACATTTTTATATTTTTATATTTACAACACTCATAAATTTGTCGCTTTTTTGCTAACTTTGTAACCTTTTTCATAAAAATTCTGTTCCACATAACGTAAATCATTTTTTTACACACTATAATCACACATACACATTGTTATTTTAAATAGTTTTTCTTGAGAGATTTTTCAGCCACCAACATACGCATTTAAGGTGATTCGAGCATTTGCTGCGGCTATAACAGCTAATCAAAGCTAATAATCATGACAATGAACGGCAACATATAACAAATTCGTTTTTTATGATTATTGTCAATAAGAGTTGACACTTAAGGAAAAATTTGAAAATCGAATGCCCACCTTGGCCATTAAAAAATTACTATACGTATACAAGTGACGCCTGTGGCTACAAAAAAAAATGATATTTATTAATAAATATGTACAAAAAATGCCCGAGTATGTTATGAAACTGTCAGTAAATCGTGCTGAATATTAAAGCATGCGTTTTAATTTAATCAAAATTCTTATATAAATAAAGGTGTGTATTTTGTATATATAGTTTTTATTCTTTAGTTATTCATACATGCCATAAATAATAAGATCTAATTACATCAAATGGTTATTTGTGAAATTTGTTTTAAGATCATTTTTTTTTATAAATTTTCGTATGGTAATGGTAATTATTTTTGTTTTATTAATGATAATTGTTATTTATAATGATATAATTATAGCTAAATATGTATGGATGAATCCAAGGTATATTATAATGAAGGTAATTTCACTTTACGTTACTAAATTTAATTTCACTTTCTGACAATTCTAAGGGTTCTGACATTTCAATAGAAATAAAGCTACCATATTATGTTAAGTCTTCCCTTTTTTTGTTCCTGCGCCGACAATATGAGTTATGTGTTAAAATTTGAACACTCTTTTATTACAGAATTTAAAACTTTTTTTGCTTATGCATCTGTAAACGTAACCGTTTACCTATATTTTACTTGTTCTAGGAGAAAAGAGCTGGATAGCTTTAAACATATAATAGAATTTTATTGATTTTTTAAATTTCCTGAATACTCAGAAAAAAACACTTAACTAAAATTGTTGTCTCAGCGGCGATTTGAAGTAATAGAAATTAATTTATTTTTCAAAATAGAATTGTTATTTCAAATCAAAAAATTTTTTAAATTATAAAAATACTAAAATAAAACGTTATGTTTTTGTTAGTTGATTCCGGTACGAAGAGATCATTATCATATCATTCTCGTTGTCAGCGAAGGAGAGTTTGACGTTTCGGTAGAAGAAGAGAATCACGTAATTCTTTTTATTCATAATCAGGAAGAATTTATCTTAATACAAAGTCTGTTCTTATTATAGTTTCAGAAGTCTCAATGGCTAATTTAACTAACGGCTAATATATTTGTTAATCAGTTTGTCACTGTAAGTCCCTTTTCTTCGCTGACGGATGTTGCATGATCCTCTTATGAGAGGAAATGCTCCTATAGTTGATGCTGTATTGCTGTCACCGTAGACTTTGGTTAATGTTGCTGATAATATTTATTAAGTTGATAAATTTACAAGGTTTTATCTGTATTTTTCTTTTTTGTTGTAGCCGTGAAATAGATAGGGCCACTTCCTTCCTCCTCCGACGAAGTATTTTCTTATTTCTGTATGAGGCAAATTCTTGTAAATAATCCAAGACTACTATGGTTACTATTGGAATCTGATCCGCTACCATTGGTTTGGGAATCGGCAAATATGAAACACATACCAAGAGGCGTAAATTTCCACATCATTTGAATTCTTTGATGTTAACCTATATAAAATCATAGAAACTCTATCCATATTGTAGGTGTTGAAAAATATTATATATTCCATTTTATATTCCAGTTTTCTGGAACATATTAATGAAAGCTTTAACGGGTGCGCTTAAAAATCGTAACTAATATATGTATTGAGGATTTCAGTGGGTTTCAGTACTGTAGTACTGAAAACTACAGTACATGCTATTTACATTGCTCATAAAGAAAAGGTACTTTAAAAACCTAAACCTGAAATAAAAGAGCATAATATGCCAAAGTGGATGTACGCAAGGCTAAATATTTTTGCATTAATTCTTCAGTATTAAGGAATTGACGCCAGGAGTATCTATATTACATGATCGTATATTTCCAAAATCCTATCGTATGAAAAATAAAGCATCATGCAAATTTTAATCGTTTGAAATTTTTATTTTAATTTTTACAATAAGAAAACAATTTTTTTCGGGTTTTTACGTGTTTATACCGCCTTTTCCAAGCTGGATGTTAATTTGGCTTTTATATATAAAATATATATTACACATAATATTTAAGAATTTCCAAATTGTACTAAATAATGTGGCAACGCTATACTTCATATGCCATAAAAAATAAACTTCAAAAACCCTTATTCAAATTTAGTAAAAGCCAGTGAAACTACCTTCATTATATCTTCCTTGGATGAATCCATACAAAAAATTTAAAAAGTATAAAATAGTTTAACGAAAATTTTTCTACAGAAAAATTTTATTGAAAAAAGAATTCTAAAAAAAGTTATTAAAGAAAATTTTTGTAGAAAACGAAAATTTTTCTGAAGAAAAAATTTTTTTAAGAAAATTTTTGTAAAGAAAATATTTCAGCAACAAAAATTTTTCTAAAGAAAAAATTTCTTAACGAAAATTTTTCTAAAGAAAAAATTTTTATTAAGAAAATTTTTCTAAACAAAAGGTTTCATAACAAAAATTTTTCGAAAGAAAAAAATTTATTAACCAAAATTTTTCTTAAGAGAAGATTTAATTAACGAAAATTTTTTTAATGAAAAAATTTTTTATCGAAAATTTTTCTAAACAGAAAATTTTCTTAACGAAAACTTTTCTAAAAAAAATTCTTAACGAAAATTTTTCTAAGAAAAAGGTTTCATAACAAAAATTTTTTTAAAGAAAAAAATTTATTAACGAAAATTTTTCTTAAGAGAAGATTTAATTAACGAAAATTAAAAAAAAAAGTTCATAATAAAAATTTTTCTAAAGAAAAAATTTTGTTAACGAAAATTTTTTTAAATAGAAAACTTTCTTAATCAATTTTTTTCTAAAAAAAAACTTTCTTAATCAACATTTTTCTAAAAAAAAATTAATTTACCAAAATTTTTCAAAAGAAACAATTTTATTAACTAAAGAAAACATTTTGTAACGAAAATGTTTCTAAGGCAACAATTTGTTTAACGAAAATGTTGTTAAGGAAAACATTTTTTTAACAAAAATTGTTCAAATACAAAATTTTATTAACGAATCTTTTTCTTAAGGAAAAATTTTATTAACCATTTTTTAAAGAAGAAATTTAATTAAGAAAGTTTTTGTAACGAAAAAATTTTCATAACGAAAATTTTTCTATAGATAAAATTTTCATATCGAAAATTTTTCTGAAGAAAAAATTTTATTAATTTTTTAAAGGAAAACAATTTTGTAACGAACATTTTTGTAAAGAAAAAATTTTATTAATTTTATTAAAGAAAAAATGTTTTTAAAGAAAATTTTTCTAAAGAAAAAGTTTTCTTAACCAAAAATTTTCTAAAGAAAAATTTTTATTAAGAAAAATTTTTTTTATAAAGAAAACATTTTCATAACGAAAATTTGTCTATAGAAAAATCTCATTTCTATAGAAAAATTTCATTAACGAAAATTTTTCTATAGAAAAATTTCATTAACGAAAATTTTTCTATAGAAAAATTTCATTAACGAAAATTTTTCTATAGAAAAATTTCATTAACGAAAATTTTTCTATAGAAAAATTTCATTAACGAAAATTTTTCTATAGAAAAATTTCATTAACGAAAATTTTTCTATAGAAAAATTTCATTAACGAAAATTTTTCTATAGAAAAATTTCATTAACGAAAATTTTTCTATAGAAAAATTTCATTAACGAAAATTTTTCTATAGAAAAATTTCATTAACGAAAATTTTTCTATAGAAAAATTTCATTAACGAAAATTTTTCTATAGAAAAATTTCATTAACGAAAATTTTTCTATAGAAAAATTTCATTAACGAAAATTTTTCTATAGAAAAATTTCATTAACGAAAATTTTTCTATAGAAAAATTTCATTAACGAAAATTTTTCTATAGAAAAATTTCATTAACGAAAATTTTTCTATAGAAAAATTTCATTAACGAAAATTTTTCTATAGAAAAATTTCATTAACGAAAATTTTTCTATAGAAAAATTTCATTAACGAAAATTTTTCTATAGAAAAATTTCATTAACGAAAATTTTTCTATAGAAAAATTCCATTAACGAAAATTTTTCTATAAAAAAATTTCATTAACGAAAATTTTTCTATAGAAAAATTTCATTAACAAAAATTTCTCTATAGAAAAATTTCATTAACGAAAATTTTTCTATAGAAAAATTTCATTAACGAAAATTTTTCTATAGAAAAATTTCATTAACGAAAATTTTTCTATAGAAGAATTACACTTACGAAAATTTTTCTATCGAAAAATTTCACTTAAGAACATTTTTCTATAGAAAAATTTCACTAACGAAAATTTTTCTATAGAAACATTTCATTAACGAAAATTTTTCTATAGAAAAATTTCATTAGCGAAAATTTTTCTATAGAAAAATTTAATTTTTTAACAAAAATTTTTCTAAGGAAAACATTTTATTAACGAATAAATTTCTATAGAAAAATTTTCATTCTGAAATTTTTTCTATAGAAAAATTTTCATTCTGAAATTTTTTCTATAGAAAAATTTTCATTCTGAAATTTTTTCTATAGAAAAATTTTCATTCTGAAATTTTTTCTATAGAAAAATTTTCATTCTGAAATTTTTTCTATAGAAAAATTTTCATTCTGAAATTTTTTCTATAGAAAAATTTTCATTCTGAAATTTTTTCTATAGAAAAATTTTCATTTTGGAATTTTTTCTATAGAAAAATTTTCATTCTGAAATTTTTTCTATAGAAAAATTTTCATTATGAAATTTTTTCTATAGAAAAATTTTCATTATGAAATTTTTTCTATAGGAAAATTTTCATTATGAAATTTTTTCTATAGGAAAATTTTCATTATGAAATTTTTTCTATAGGAAAATTTTCATTATGAAATTTTTTCTATATAAAAATTATCATTTTGAAACTTTTTCTATAGAAAAATTTATATTATGAATTTTTTTCTATAGAAAAAATTTTATTATGAATTTTTTTCTACAGAAAAATTTTGATTATGGATTTTTTTCTATACAAAAATTTTTATTATGAAATTTTTTCTACAGAAAAATGTTCATTATGAAAAGTTTTCTTTAGAAAAAGTTTAATTATGAAATTCTTTCTATCGGGTGGTTAAATTTCAAGGGCCGATGTTGATTTTGAATAAAACACAAACTATTTTAGAAATTATTGTAATTTTATTTTATTATGATATATTGGTATTACTCAATTATGTATGGAACAAAATATCGGCCATCCGATGGTTCAAATTTTCGATGACCCTGAGGCATAATGGAGGTTCTATGCCATTAATGTGCCGAATTATCTCATCCTTTAGCTCTTGAATTGCTGCTGGCTTATAGACGTACACCTTTTCTTTCAAATAACCCCAAAGAAAAAAGTCGAACTGTGTCAAATCACATGATCCATTATATGAGATAACACATTGAATTTGTTGCGCAAAAGAGCCATTGTTTCTTTAGCTGTGTAGCAAGTGGCGCCGTTCTGCTGAAACCACATATCGTCCACATCCATATCTTCCAATTCGGGTCATAAAAAGTTCGTTATCATCTCACGATAGCGAACACCATTCACAGTAACTGCCTGACCGGCCTCATTTTGGAAAAAATACGGCCCGATGATGTCGCCAGCCCATAAACCGCACCAAACAGTCACTCTTTGTGGGTGCATTGGTTTTTCGACTGAGCCAATTGCACTTTGAAAGCGTGTAAATGCAAGTCTTTATGCATAATGTTCATCAACGACGAGCGTGAGAGGTGCAATTGTTGGGCACGACGACGAGTTGAGGTGCACGGCTCTTCAGCCACACTATCGCAAACAGCAGCAATATTTTCTGCAGTACGAGCTGGTGTTCTCACATCTTCTACAGTCCCTGTTTGCTCGAATTTTTGCGATTGTACGCACATTTGGACGATCAAATTGACCAAAAAAATCACGAAGTGCACGATATGCATTTTGATTTGAACGCCCATTTTCATAATTAGTCTGGATAACTTTAACACGTTGTTGTGTATCTCTCCATGGTTCAAATTGAGTAAGACTGAAATAGAGAAATGTCAAATAAAATTCGGAAAAAAACTTGACGTTTAGGTGTGGTTCACATTCAACATCGGCCCTTACAATTTAACCACCCGATAGAAATTTATAAGTTTTGAAGTTAGAAATGTATAAGTTTTGAAATAAATACATATTTTTTCCGAATTTAATGCTCATACTAAAACCATTAAGGTTAGATTTAAAAGACTTAAGAAGCAAACCTTTTTAACGATACCTGTATTTACTTGGAGAAAATTTGTTTTTATTTTTTTATAATGACATTTAAGCCTTATTTATTTTATAAAAAACTGTTTTGATCAATTACTAATAAATTTGATTGTGGCCTTTTTATGGTTACCTCGTTGTTTTGCATGATTTTAGTTTGTAGTTCAGAGCATGAATGAAAAAAAAAAATTTAAGAAACAAAAAATGACTGAATACCAAATTAACGCCGTCACCTTTTACGGTATAATTGTCTATTTGCAATTGTAAACTAAAGTTATTGACGACAACCTTTATATGTTCATAGAAAATATAACATATAGAGGAGACTTCAAATGTTATAAGAATATTGAGTGATGTGTGATGGCGTATAAGCAAAAGGGTAATTCAAAATTCAAAATTTTCCAAGATAAGTACAGATTGTTTGGTTTTCCATATGATTTTAGAAAAAACCTATGATTTTTTTAAAGATCTTCTTTTAGTATTCTTTTTTATTAAGTTACCCTTTTGTTTTTTTTTTGTTCAAAAAGTTTGCAACGCTTTTGCTTATTTGAATTTTCCTTTGTATTATTGATGTTCAGTTTTGAATTTATTGCTTTGCCATTGTTAGCGGTTAACTTTTCATGATTCTTCTTTTCTGCTTTTATTTCAAATTTATTGTTTCATATTACATAAGAAAAATTTTCAACCAAAAAAATAATTTTTATTACAAAAAAACCCCAAGAAAACCTAGAACACAAAAGCTTAACAAATTTATTATTGTAAAAATTCAGTTTTTTGTTAAATTTAACATTTGTTTTCATTTCATTGTTCTTTATGGTTTAAGTCACTCATTGTAGTCATAATTCATAGTTTAGTTTATGAATTGTTTTGTAGTAAAATCGCATAAAGTGTGTATGGATTTTTTAGTTTTTGCTAACATATATATTTTTTCATTTATGTAAAGACGCCTTCACACATCTTTAGTTTTGCCACAATATAAAAAGTTTCCCTGCCACGGTTTGATGATTATTGCTATAGAATGAAGGTGATTAAATCATTTTTAAAATTGCGCAAAATATTCTAAGGAAACGAATTGTTCAGTCAAAGGAAATAAATTATAACATAAAATTATAGAAAATTTTTTTTAATTTTTCTATAGAAAAATTTGAATAACGAAAATTTTCTATAGAAAAATTTTGAATAACGAAAATTTTTCTATAGAAAAATTTTGAATAACGAAAATTTTTCTCTAGAAAAATTTTGAATAACGAAAATTTTTCTATAGAAAAATTTTGAATAACGAAAATTTTTCTCTAGAAAAATTTTGAATAACGAAAATTTTTCTATAGAAAAATTTTGAATAACGAAAATTTTTCTATAGAAAAATTTTGAATAACGAAAATTTTTCTATACAAAAATCTTGAATAACGAAAATTTTTCTATAGAAAAATTTTGAATAACGAAAATTTTTCTATAGAAAAATTTTGAATAACGAAAATTTTTCTATAGAAAAATTTTGAATAACGAAAATTTTTCTATAGAAAAATTTTTAATAACGAATATTTTTCTATAGAAAAATTTTGAATAACGAAAATTTTTCTATAGAAAAATTTTGAATAACGAAAATTGTTCTATAGAAAAATTTTGAATAACGAAAATTTTTCTATAGAAAAATTTTGAATAACGAAAATTTTTCTATAGAAAAATTTTGAATAACGAAAATTTTTCTTTAGAAAAATTTTGAATAACGAAAATTTTTCTATAGAAAAATTTTGAATAACGAAAATTTTTCTATAGAAAAATTTTGAATAACGAAAATTTTTCTATAGAAAAATTTTGAATAACGAAAATTTTTCTATAGAAACATTTTGAATAACGAAAATTTTTCTAAAGAAAAATTTTGAATAACGAAAATTTTTCTATAGAAAAATTTTGAATAACGAAAATTTTTCTAGAGAAAAATTTTGAATAACGAAAACTTTTCTATAGAAAAATTTTGAATAACGAAAATTTTTCTATAGAAAAATTTTGAATAACGAAAATTTTTCTATAGAAAAATTTTGAATAACGAAAATTTTTCTATAGAAAAATTTTGAATAACGAAAATTTTTCTATAGAAAAATTTTGAATAACGAAAATTTTTCTATAGAAAAATTTTGAATAACGAAAATTTTTCTATAGAAAAATTTTGAATAACGAAAATTTTTCTATAGAAAAATTTTGAATAACGAAAATTTTTCTATAGAAAAATTTTGAATAACGAAAATTTTTCTATAGAAAAATTTTGAATAACGAAAATTTTTCTATAGAAAAATTTTGAATAACGAAAATTTTTCTATAGAAAAATTTTGAATAACGAAAATTTTTCTATAGAAAAATTTTGAATAACGAAAATTTTTCTATAGAAAAATTTTGAATAACGAAAATTTTTCTATAGAAAAATTTTGAATAACGAAAATTTTTCTATAGAAAAATTTTGAATAACGAAAATTTTTCTATAGAAAAATTTTGAATAACGAAAATTTTTCTATAGAAAAATTTTGAATAACGAAAATTTTTCTATAGAAAAATTTTGAATAACAAAAATTTTTCTATAGAAAAATTTTGAATAACGAAAATTTTTCTATAGAAAAATTTTGAATAACGAAAATTTTTCTATAGAAAAATTTTGAATGACGAAAATTTTTCTATAGAATAATTTTGAATAACGAAAATTTTTCTATAGAAAAATTTTGAATAACGAAAATTTTTCTATAGAAAAATTTTAAATAACGACAATTTTGCTATAGAAAAATTTTGAATAACAAAAATTTTTCTATAGAAAAATTTTGAATAACGAAAATTTTTCTATAGAATAATTTTCAATAACGAAAATTTTTCTATAGAAAAATTTTGAATAACGAAAATTTTTCTATAGAAAAATTTTGAATAACAAAAATTTTTCTATAGAAAAATTTTGAATAACGAAAATTTTTCTATAGAATAATTTTGAATAACGAAAATTTTTCTGTAGAAAAATTTTGAATAACGAAAATTTTTCTATAGAAAAATTTTAAATAACGACAATTTTGCTATAGAAAAATTTTGAATAACAAAAATTTTTCTATAGAAAAATTTTGAATAACAAAAATTTTTCTATAGAAAAATTTTGAATAACGAAAATTTTTCTATAGAAAAATTTTGAATAACGAAAATTTTTCTATAGAAAAATTTTGAATAACGAAAATTTTTCTATAGAAAAATTTTGAATAACGAAAATTTTTCTATAGAAAAATTTTGAATAACGAAAATTTTTCTATAGAAAAATTTTGAATAACGAAAATTTTTCTATAGAAAAATTTTGAATAACGAAAATTTTTCTATAGAAAAATTTTGAATAACGAAAATTTTTCTATAGAAAAATTTTGAATAACGAAAATTTTTCTATAGAAAAATTTTGAATAACGAAAATTTTTCTATAGAAAAATTTTGAATAACGAAAATTTTTCTATAGAAAAATTTTGAATAACGAAAATTTTTCTATAGAAAAATTTTGAATAACGAAAATTTTTCTATAGAAAAATTTTGAATAACGAAAATTTTTCTATAGAAAAATTTTGAATAATGAAAATTTTTCTATAGAAAAATTTTGAATAACGAAAATTTTTCTATAGAAAAATTTTGAATAACGAAAATTTTTCTATAGAAAAATTTTGAATAACGAAAATTTTTCTATAGAAAAATTTTGAATAACGAAAATTTTTCTATAGAAAAATTTTGAATAACGAAAATTTTTCTATAGAAAAATTTTGAATAACGAAAATTTTTCTATAGAAAAATTTTGAATAACGAAAATTTTTCTATAGAAAAATTTTGAATAACGAAAATTTTTCTATAGAAAAATTTTGAATAACGAAAATTTTTCTATAGAAAAATTTTGAATAACGAAAATTTTTCTATAGAATAATTTTGAATAACGAAAATTTTTCTAAAGAAAAATTTTGAATAACGAAAATTTTTCTATAGAAAAATTTTGAATAACGAAAATTTTTCTATAGAAAAATTTTGAATAACGAAAATTTTTCTATAGAAAAATTTTGAATAACGAAAATTTTTCTATAGAAAAATTTTGAATAACGAAAATTTTTCTATAGAAAAATTTTGAATAACGAAAATTTTTCTATAGAAAAATTTTGAATAACGAAAATTTTTCTATAGAAAAATTTTGAATAACGAAAATTTTTCTATAGAAAAATTTTGAATAACGAAAATTTTTCTATAGAAAAATTTTGAATAACGAAAATTTTTCTATAGAAAAATTTTGAATAACGAAAATTTTTCTATAGAAAAATTTTGAATAACGAAAATTTTTCTATAGAAAAATTTTGAATAACGAAAATTTTTCTATAGAAAAATTTTGAATAACGAAAATTTTTCTATAGAAAAATTTTGAATAACGAAAATTTTTCTATAGAAAAATTTTGAATAACGAAAATTTTTCTATAGAAAAATTTTGAATAACGAAAATTTTTCTATAGAAAAATTTTGAATAACGAAAATTTTTCTATAGAAAAATTTTGAATAACGAAAATTTTTCTATAGAAAAATTTTGAATAACGAAAATTTTTCTATAGAAAAATTTTGAATAACGAAAATTTTTCTATAGAAAAATTTTGAATAACGAAAATTTTTCTATAGAAAAATTTTGAATAACGAAAATTTTTCTATAGAAAAATTTTGAATAACGAAAATTTTTCTATAGAAAAATTTTGAATAACGAAAATTTTTCTATAGAAAAATTTTGAATAACGAAAATTTTTCTATAGAAAAATTTTGAATAACGAAAATTTTTCTATAGAAAAATTTTGAATAACGAAAATTTTTCTATAGAAAAATTTTGAATAACGAAAATTTTTCTATAGAAAAATTTTGAATAACGAAAATTTTTCTATAGAAAAATTTTGAATAACGAAAATTTTTCTATAGAAAAATTTTGAATAACGAAAATTTTTCTATAGAAAAATTTTGAATAACGAAAATTTTTCTATAGAAAAATTTTGAATAACGAAAATTTTTCTATAGAAAAATTTTGAATAACGAAAATTTTTCTATAGAAAAATTTTGAATAACGAAAATTTTTCTATAGAAAAATTTTGAATAACAAAAATTTTTCTATAGAAAAATTTTGAATAACGAAAATTTTTCTATAGAAAAATTTTAAATAACGAAAATTTTTCTATAGAAAAATGTTGAATAACGAAAATTTTTCTATAGAAAGATTTTTTAACAAAAATTATTTTTATAGATATAGCTCAAGTCCGAACTTTAATCATATCTTCATTCATATCAAAAGTCTTACCGCCAGACTAATTTCATAGTCATAGCCTACTAAGGCATTCAAAACTATAATCATTTTATATCAGCAATAATCTTATCCTGCATTGTTAATATTTTTAAAAGACAAAGTAGCAAAATCTTGGGATTTTACTCTTATTATCAAACAAAAGAAAATTATATCATTATATTATTATTTAACAAAATCCATATAATCATTTGTATAATACTCGTGGCAAACAAAGAGAAAATTTTTCAATTTCATATTGATATATGAATTTTTCTTATGCTAACTACACTAATCATCACCAACATGATTTGAAGAAATGATTAATATTTTTAGCGGCATGCATGAAACTGAATGCTCATGACGTTTCCGTATCTATTATGAGCAGATTTGTTAAGTCACCATCAATTCATGATTTTTCTTATATATTTTTGTTAACACGATTCGCTGTTTATGGAAAATTGAAAAATATGAAAATCAAAAAGAAAAATATCTTAAGTAAATATTTAAGATTTTTGGCAAAAACGAAAAAAAATTTTAACTAAACATATACATTTTTTCGTTTACACCCTATCATGCTTTGAACTGACAGACAGATGGACAGACAGACAGACAGACAGACAGACAGACAGACAGACAGGCAGACAGACAGACAGATCGCTGAAGAATCATCTTAGAATTTCATAAGGATTCATTGGTTTCTGAGTCAATATTTCGAAAGTTACAAACGGAATGATAACCTTAATATATCCCCATTCTTTTTGAAGATGGTAAAACAGACTTATCTTAACACTACTTAATACATATTGCTACAAGACCACACAGTGAAAATTTTCGCTACAAATAATTTTCCATTAACATTTTATTTATTATGTATAAATCGATACTCGTAATAAGTTTTCCTTTTTTTTTTTTTTGGCTCTTAACTCAAACAATGACTCCTTGGTTACTATTTATTTTTCTTTTGTATAATATTTTCCAGTCAAAATATTTAGTTTTTACTCGAGATGCTGCCAACAAGAAGAAACAACTCATCTTGAAAATGTTATGTAAAAATATACTTAACTAAATCGTGATGTTGAATACAAAATTTTTATAGTTTATGTTAAAGAAAAATAAACGATTTTGGATTTAGTGACTTACAAAATCAATAGGGCTGAATAAACAAAAATGCTAAGACTACAAATAATGACATTACAGCTAAAAGAGCATGAAATTTGGAAAATCTAATGAAAGGTTTACAATTGCGATTGGGAAATAATAATAAAATAAATAAAAAATTTTCTATAGAAATAATTTTTATATGAAAAATTTCAATAGAAAATTTATTATATGAAAACTTTCCATAGAAAATTTGTTAATAAAAAAAATATATAGAAAATTTTTTAATATGAAAAATTTTCATAGAAAATTTTTATATATGAAAAATTTTTATAACATTTTTTTATATGAAAAATGTCTATAAAAAATTTTTTATATGAAATATTCAATAGAAAATTGTTTCGTATGAATAATGTTTCATATGAAAAATTTCTGTTCAAATTTTTTATATATACATAGAAATTTTCTATCGAAAATTTTTTATATGAAAAATTTCTATAAAATATTTTCTATATGAAAAATTTCTGTAGAAAATTTTGTATATGAAAAATTGTTATGGAATATTTTTTATACGAAAAAAACTTTTACAGAAAATTATTGATATAAAAAATTTCTATAGAACATTTTTTATTAAAAAATTTCTTTAAATAACATTTTATATAAAAAATTTCTATAGAAAATTTTTATAGAAAATTTTTTATAAGAAAAATCTCTATAGAAAATTTTTTATTAAAATATATCAAAATTGTCGGGATGTAAATATTATTCAAAAAGAATGACTATTCGCATTTGATCCCAAATCTGTTACATTTATTTATTAATGTAACAGACCAATTTATTGATAAAAAGCCAAAAAATGTTTGCGGAGAAACCAAATTCCTCGACGCGTTTCGATGGTTGGTTAGGGCATCTCTTCAGGAGGATTATCCCCAATTTAGACAGATCGAAAACCATCGTAACACGTCGAGAAATTTTGGTTTCTCTGCAAACAATTTTTGTCTTTTTATCAATAAATTTCTATAGAATTTTTTTTTTTTAAATTTTTGAAGAAAATTTTTTATATGAAAAATTTCTGAAGAAAATTTTTTATATGAAAAAATTCTGTAGAAAATTTTGTAAATATGAAAAATTTCTATAGAAAATTTTTCTAATTAAAAATTTCTATAGGAAATTTTTTTGTATGAAAAATTTCTATAAAAAATTTTTTATACGAAAAATTTTTTAATGAAGAATTTCTATAGGAAATTTTTGAAAAATTTATACAGAAAATTTTTTATATGAAAAATTTATATAAAAAATTTATATAAAAAATTTTTACAAAAAATTTGTTATATAAAAGATTTCTATAGAAAATTTTTTATATGAAAAATTTCTATAGAAAATTTTTTATATGAAAGATTTCTGTAGAAAATTTTTTATATGAAAAATTTCTGTAGAAAATTTTTTTATTAAAAACTTCTATCAACAATTTCTTATATAAAAAATTTATATAGAAAATATTTATTATGAAAAATTTCTATAGAAAATTTTTGATATGAAAAATTTCTATGGAAAAATTTCTATAGAAAATTTTTATGAAAAAATTTCTATAAAATTATTTATACAAAAAATTTTAATAGAAAATTTTTTGTACAAAAAATTTTTATAGAAAATTTTTTGTACAAAAAATTTTTATAGAAAATTTTTATATGAAAAATTTCTACCGAAAATTTTCCATGGAAAATTTTTTTATATGAAAACTTTTTATGTGAAAAATTTCCATAAATTTTTTTTTATATGAAAAATTTTTATAAAATTTTTTTTAAATGAAACATTTTTATAGAAAATCTTTAATATAAAAAATTTCTGAAAAAAATTTTATAGAACAATTTCTAAAGAACATTTTTATAGAACAATTGGAATTTTTTTTATATGAAGAATTTCTATAAAAAATTTTTATAAGAAAAATTTCTGTTAGAAAATTTTTTATATGAAAAATTTTTATATAACATTTTTTATATGAAAAATTTTTATACAAAATTTTTTATATGAAAAATTTCTATAGAAAATTTTTTAATGAAGAATTTTTATAGGAAATTTTTATAAAAATTTATGCAGAAAATTTTTTATATGAAAAACTTCTAAAAAAATTTTTTATATGAAAAATTTATATAAAAAATTTTTACAAAAAATTTTTTATATGAAAGATTTATATAGAAAATTTTTTATACGAAAAATTCCTGTAGAAAATTTTTTATATGAAAAATTTCTGTAGAGAATTTTTTATATGAAAAATTTCTATAGACAATTTCTTATATAAAAAAACTTGTATAGAAAATATTTATTATGAAAAATTTCTACAGAAAATTTTTGATATGAAAAATTTCTATGGAAAAATTTCTATAGAAAATTTTTATTTTATTTTCTATAAAATTTTTTATACAAAAATTTTTATAGAAAATTTTTTATATCAAAAATTTCTCCCGAAAATTTTCCATGGAAAATTTTTTTATATGAAAATTTTTTATGTGAAATATTTCCATAAAAATTTTTTTATATGAAAAATTTTTATAAAAATGTTTTTAAATGAAAAATTTTTATTCAAAAAGAAGAAAATTTTTAATATGAAAAATTTCTGAAAAAAAAAATTTATAGAACGATATCTAAAGAAAATTTTTATAGAACAATTGGATTTTTTTTATATGAAGAATTTCAAAAAATAACAAATTTTCTATAAAAAATTTTTATAAGAAAATTTTTTATATGAAAAATTTTTATATAAAATTTTTCATATGAAAAATTTCTATAGAAAATTTTTTATATAAAAAATTTTTATAGAAAATTTTTTATATGAAAAATTTCTATAGAAAATTTTTTAAATGAAAAATTTCTATTAAAAATTTTTTAAATGAAAAATTTCTATAGAAAATTTTTTATATCAAAAATTTTTATAGAAAATTTTTAATATGAAAAATTTTTAAAGAAAATTTTTTATATTAAAAATTTCTATAGAAAATTTTTTATATTAAAAATTTCTATAGAAAATTTTTTATATTAAACATTTTTAAACAAAATTTTTTATATGAAAAATTTCCATAGAAAATGTTTTGTATGAAAAATTTCTATAGAAAATTTTTTATATGAAATATTTCTATAGAAAATTTTTTATAAAAAATTTTCTACATTTATTGAAAAACTCCTATTGTTTTAGCTCTTTAGTTAATTTTTTTCACCAAATCCATTTTATAGCCTTAAGAATCATGCTCATAAATTTTCATTATTTCGACCGTGTTGCAATAAATGTTTATAATTGCCGTAATTAAATGGTTATAAATTATTTGTTATATGTGTTTTAATTAACTCAATTTAAAAATTTATTTTTGGGAGGCGAAATAACTTGTTTATTTGCTTAAATATTCTCGAAAAAGCTATAGCTTACACATGTTCTTATGAGCCATGGCTAATTTGTAAGAATTGAATTTAGCCGAGAATGTAAAAGGTAATAAATTGTTCTTAAACACAGATTGCATGACTGTCTATCAATATTCTATTAGAGGTATTTTTGCTCAAAATGTCTAATAGAATTTTCTGTACATGAGTGTTATGGGCGAAAAAAATGATTAATTTTAAAAGTGATGTTATTGCGGTTATAGGAAACTTTTTTGAGCACTACAAAGGAGAACCGTTTGTACTAGATTATGAATATTTTGCAATTGTTCTAAAGCTTATTTGTTAAAATATTGTATTTTCATCTTATTTATCAAAAAAAAAAAAATCTAATAAAGATAAATAATTTTCATATAAGGGTAATAAAAACAAAAGACTTAAGACACAAACTTTTTTGTTTTTAATAACAAATTCATTTTTTTGATTTAAAATTAGAAAAATAACAGTTTGGTCCATATCGCTGTTATATCTCGACATTTAATAGTACTTTAGTGGTTTCCGGAAGCCAGGGTTTTATGGGAGCTATGGCCTGATGTTAAATAGTCACAAAATTCGTTCAATAAACTTAAATTAAAATTTCTTATATTTTTTAAAATTTTTTTAGTTTTAAATTTTTATTTAAATCAAATCACAAAGCACTACAAAAGTCACTAGAGATTAATTGTTGTTGAAAAAAAAAATAATTTAAAAATCTAATTAGATTAATGTCTTGGTTAAAAAGGTCATAAAACAAAAGACTTAAGTGCAAAACTCTATTTTTATAAAGTAAAAAAATTAAAAAAAAAAACAATTCTTATGAGGTAATACAATTTTATTTTTTTCTTGAATCTATATTTAAATAGGTTACAAACTTCAAACTGAATATATAGAATTCCTGCGGGCATAATAGGGTGTAGTCTGTTTGGAAAAAAAAGGTTTGTCCAACAGAACAAATCGTTTTAGAAAAGCTATTTCTAAATAAATAGTATTTTATTTAGCTTTTAAATGAAAGGTGTTTAGTTTGACACCCATTGTGAAAACATGTGTCATAAGTGTGAGTTTGAAGAATAATCGGGTGTGTGTATGACAAATGTTAAAAGCTTGTCAAGCATTTTTCTGCGACTGTAGAATTTATTATTGCTTTTATTTAACTATCATTTCAATACCCTTTAATTTCCATATAAGATATAGATTTTTTTTGTTATCTGTTTTATGCGATTTTAAGATCTATTGTTTATTTAATTCTGCTCTATCATTTATCTAAACGTTGGTACAGCCACATTTTTACTTTGAGAAATTTATGTTAGGGGTATGGTATTTAGTGTCAACGTTTTCATGACACCCACTCATTGCTGTGGAGTGAGGTAGTGTCTCATATGATGGCAATAAATGTCATTTTATATGTGTTTTAAATCAAAATAATTGCTAGTCATGAAAATTGTCAATTTATGGTATGGTGATGTATGGTAAACTAATGTACTCTAAAAGAATATTTAAAAATTTTAAAGTCTTATAACAATAAAGAAAACATCGAAATCCGTAAGAACTGCCAACAGCCTCAATTCGTAAAATTTTACTTTAGTTTAAAAATTTCAATCATCTGTCCTTCAACTTCACATAATAGCACTAATGCCATTATTTGTAAACCAAATTCAAAATTTACATATTTCCAACAAATGCGTTACAAAACAATTTGTCTTCCACAAACAGCAACCGAAAAAATCACCAAAATGATTGATATTATTTAAAATCTAACAATACCTTGAATAGCCTTTAATAGCCTACACTACCTCAAAGTCAAAACTAAATGAGAGCAAAATATTTTATTGTTTTTAACATTTTGCGTAGGATACTTTTTAGGTATTAAATTCGCCATTTAACTTAATAGCATATCTAATTTTAATAATTTGCTTACAGGATTTGTTACGGTTGTTTTGAAAAGACAATAAAAAGATCTCTATCAAGAGTTCAACAAAATAATTTGTCTTAGAAACACCCATAACCAAGTAAAAAAACACACACACAATAAAATGTAGAAATATATAAGTACATTTTTAGTTATTTGTTAAGGCACGAGACCATTGGGAGTTATAAAATATGTGGTACATTTAGTGGCGATAAAAAACGACTTCAAATATCTCTATCCTAATAATGAGAAAAATTATATGAAAGTAGTGACTTAGATATTATTTGAAAGTATATGCAAGTGTAAAAGTTAAAGAGATATTTAACTGAAGAAACTACTAACGATTTTAAGATCTAAAAGATTGAAGAATTATCTGTTGGGATAATCGTCAGTATAAGGTGGGTTATATCTGATTGAGATTGATATGGGTCTCGTGCCACTGGATTATATCAAGAAGATTTTTAGCAGATTTTTTTTTTTTATTATTATTATTTTTTTTTTTATTATAAAAAATATTTTAACCCTTCAAACACATGGGAGCAAAAATTAAAAATTTATGGGGTCAATATGGTCCCCAAAAATTTTTAGGATTAATATATTTTAATAAATAAACTTAATCTTAGTGTAAAATATTTACTAAATGCCTTTTTATCAAAAGTTGCTGGAAAAAGTGACAAAACAATTTGTAGATAATTTTTGCTCCCATGTCTTTTAAGGGTTGAAATATTTTTTATAATAAAAAAAATTAATGTTGGCAAATATTATCTACAAATTGTTTTGTCACTTTTTCCTGCAACTTTTGATAAAAAGGCATTAAGTAAATATTTTACACTAAGATTAAGTTTATTTATTAAAACCTGTTTATATTTTCCATAGTATGGATAATTTTATTCCATATAAACATTATTAAAATTGAACATAAATAAGATTTATGAAGTATTTACTCAAATTATGAGCAAAAAATTACTTTTTTGCGAAATTTGTCGAATTCGAACGCAAGGTACGGAAAATGGTTGAGATATCGACCTCAATTTTTTGAGTTTTATTGTCTTTTTTTATCTTTTTTAACACACTGATGAGAGAAGTTTAAATTTGTAATATTTGTTAAACACATTTTCAAAAAATTAAAAAATGCGTTTTGAAACCCACCTGAGAAAAATGACCCATTTTCGATTATGAAAAAAACTAAGTAAATATTGTTATATTTTAACAAAATTAAACTATGAAGTACTTACAAGTCTTAGTATGATAAATCATGTCTTGCTTTGCGAGTTTTTGTAAAAAGTAGTTTTTTCTAGCGGTGTATCCTTAGGCGTATTGTCAAGGACACGAATTTTTGGGGGAAAATCGCAATAACTTCAAAACTGTTTTATGGATTTCAAATATTGATGACATCAATTTAAGCTGCATTAGTTCACTTTTAGATCCATTATCCTTTCTCTTTAAAATAAATTGTAAATGGACGAAATGTAGGAAAAACTGCAAATACTCTCAGTTTTCCACATACAAATGGGCTCAAAAACTTTGGGCCCGTTGCGCGGTCTCGTATCCTAAAAATAAATCAATAATATTTTGCACACTTCCGATTGACATAATTTGGCCATATAATTTAACTATTAGAAGTCGATCAGAGACAAAAGTTAAAAAACGACCCACCCTAGGATATATATATATAATTTTCTATAAAAATTTGTATTTAAAAAATTTTTATATAAAAAATTTTCTGTAAAAAATATTTAACTGAAAAATTTTCTATAAAAAATTTTTATATAAAAAATTTTCTATAAAAAATGTTTTATTGAAAAATTTTCTATAAAAAATTTGTATATGAAAACTTTCTATACAAAAATTTTGTATGAAAAATTTTCTAGAAAAAATGTTTATATAAGAAATTTCTACAAAAAATTTTTATATGAAAAATTTTCATTAAATAAAAATTTTCTATAAAAAATTTTAATATAAAAAATTTTTATATGAAAAATTTTCTATAAAAAAATTCTTATAAAAAATTTGTATAAAAAAAATTTTCTGTAAAAAATGTTTAAATGAAAAATTTTGTATGAAAAATCTTCTATAAAATTTTTGTATGAAAAATTTTCGAGAAAAAATTTGTAAATAAAAAATTTTATATAAAAAATGTTTACACAACAAATTTTCTGTCAAAAATGTTTATATAAAAAATATTATATTTATTTTGTTTATCTGAAACATCTGTACTTGGGTATAAGTTCTTGGGGGGTCTCAATTTTGGAGGCTCACAGCTAATCATTCCAGAGCACTGGTTGAGATATCAATCGACGCAGTTTTACATCATCTTCTTAGATCCAGAATTAAAAAAAAAATATTTCTAGCGGCTTACTAGAAGATAAACACTGGTCACACCTTTACCCAGGTATAAGGACAAGGGTTATTGATTTCATACAGTACAACTTATGTATGTAAATATAAATACTTTTGTTATATATATATATATATATATATATATATATATATATAACTCCACGACAACATTCTAACTGGAACAAGGGGTACTTCTCTCAGAAAATGAGCTGTATCCCTTTCTATTTTTAGATTCATTTAGAGGGACCTACGTTTTAACTCCGGCTCCGAACGGCAAATGCATTAGGTAGAGAAGTTTTACATTGCCTAATACTCCATAGCTAGTGGCTAGCTGAGTTATGAGGTGAACCGCCACTTTTTCGAAAATTTATTTTTATTTCAAGTGAGTCTGACCGGGGATCGAACTTGTGACCTCTGGTATGCTAGGCGGATAACTAACCTATAGCTATAACATGGCGGTTTACAAAAAACAAATGCAAAAAACATATAATATAGACATTTTACATTATATATCTATTATTCATATTACAAAAATGATAGAGGGATGTTATATGTATACACTTGTAATAAGAATTGTCGAAGCCTCAAATGGTGATAAAACTAATTGAATTCAATAAATTTCAACAAATGGTGCATTGAGTAGTAAGAACTTCAAATATATTCCACCAGTTAGAAATACGGTAATGTTAAATACGATTTGGGTCATCAAAAGACCCTAACATCATAGCAGGGTTAAATAGAGCTTCCTAAAATTCATACAATGTTTAGTCAAGTTAAAACGAACCAATTTTAATATTTAGTGATTTCGAACTGAAAGTTTAATTCTTGCATTTATTGCTGGGTATATTCATATGTATGTCATAAATATATGTATGTACGTCTTAAAAATTACTGTAATTTTCTTCACATACAAATTGTTCTGTTATGTTTAAACGGTTTTAATGATTTGTTATAGTTTTAAGCAAACAATAATAATATGCAGGTATTTGATCGTGTCACACCTTAATAAATGTCTTACACGAAAATGAAATTGCAACAAGAAAAGTTCAAAATGATCAAATCTTAAGGCAAAGAAGTCACTCAACTCAGACAAATGGGTAAGAGGATATAAAAGCACAAAATGTGATTAATTAAATAATAAAGAAAACCAATTTAAAATAAATTTATTTTAATTTTCCTTGTTTTCAAAAACAATCAATAAAGACATTTAATTAAAAATTTTCGAAACAAAGTAAAGCAATAAAATATATCTAACATTTTTAAAAATTAAGTCTTTGCCATCCATCAATATAATTGAACGCGAGTTATGGACATAGACTGGGCCTTAGACAAAAAAAAAAAGTTTGTGTTGATTTGCTGTCATTTATTAGCATACAAATTACTTATTAAATTGCTTATTCATATATACATACATACATACATACATACATACATACATACATACATGCTGCTACGTAAACATAGTCGTCAAAGACACCACGCCCTCGCTTTTAATTTCCGTCTGTCTCTATGTCTGTCTGTCCTTCCATAGAATAGCCATAATGTCCGTCCATCCGTTTTATTCTTGTTTGTTCCGTTCGTCTTGTTACATATAACCGTATTTTTCTTTTCTCTCCCCCGTATGACACATTATGATAGATACCAAACTATTACAGTTAGTATCCTCTAGCTAAAACTGTTTTAAACGGTATATTATCATGTTATGCCAATAGACAGTCATACATGCTTACCTGGTGCTCTCTAGCCAATTCATTTTTAACGGTTTTCTTGTTAGTCATGGTCATTGTCCGGTTAAGTTCTTTGTCTGAGAGACTTTCTGTCTTTCAAATCTAGACACGAGTTCATAAAGCACTTGAATATGTTATGAATACGAGTAATAAAATATTAAAAATTTTGCTTATAACTTTTGTTGCTATATTTTTACAACTTCTTTAATCATTTGGTATTTGACTTGATAACTTTTAACGAGTATTATGCAAGAGTAGAATGTTGTTTATTTTAGTTTTTTAGACTAGAATTTAAAATTGTTTGATAAAAAGGTTTATGTAATATTTTGTAATTGTTTTTAAAGGTAAATATTGTTTAAATTTGTTTAATAAAATTAAGAAAGGTACAGTGGGACTGTTTAAAATATAAAATTATTTAAATTTTTTCTATAGAAAAAATTTTTTAACGAAAATTTTTCTATAGAAAAAATTTTTTAACGATAATTTTTCTATAGAAAAAATTTTTTAACGAAAATTTTTCTATAGAAAAAATTTTTTAACGAAAATTTTTCTATAGAAAAAATGTCTTAACTAAAATTTTTCCATAGAAAAAATTTCTTAATGAAAATTTTTCTATAGGAAAAATTTTTAACAAAAATTTTTCTATAGGAAAAATTTTTAACAAAAATTTTTCTATAGGAAAAATTTTTTACCAAAATTTTTCTATAGAAAAAATTTGTTAACGAAAATTTTTCTATAAAAAAAATTTTTTAGAGAAAATCTTTCCAAAGAAAAAATTTTTTAACGAAAACTTTTCTATACAAAAAATTTTCTAATGAACAGTTTTCTATATAAAAATTTTTTTAACGAAAATTTTCTGTAGAATAAATTTTTTAATGAAAATTTTTCTATAAAAAAAATTTTTAACAAAAACTTTGGAATAGTAAAAATTTTTTAATAAGAAACATTTGAAACTAAAATTTTTTTATAGAAAAAATTTTTTAACGAAAATTTTCCATAGAAAAATTTTCGTTAAAAAAATTTTTCTATAGAAAAATTTTCGTTAAAAATTTTTCTATAGAAAAATTTTCGTTAAAAATTTTTTCTATAGAAAAATTTTCGTTAAAAATTTTTTCTATAGAAAAATTTTCGTTAAAAAATTTTTTCTATAGAAAAATTTTCGTTAAAAATTTTTTCTATAGAAAAATTTTTGTTAAAAAATTTTTTCTATAGAAAAATTATCGTTAGAAAATTTTTTCTATAGAAAAATTTTCGTTAAAAAATTTTTTCTATAGGAAAATTTTCGTTAAAAAAATTTTTCTATAGAAAAATTTTCGTTAAAAAATTTTTTCTATAGAAAAATTTTCGTTAAAAAATTATTTCTATAGAAAAATTTTCGTTAAAAAATTTTTCTATAGAAAAATTTTCGTTAAAAAATTTTTCTATAGAAAAATTTTCGTTAAGAAACTTTTCTATAGAAAAATTTTCGTTAAAAAAATTTTTCTATAGAAAAATTTTCGTTAAAAAAATTTTTCTATAGAAAAATTTTCGTTAAAAAAATTTTTCTATAGAAAAATTTTCGTTAAAAAAATTTTTCTATAGAAAAATTTTCGTTAAAAAATTTTTTCTATAGAAAAATTTTCGTTAAAAAATTTTTCTATAGAAAAATTTTCGTTAAAAATTTTTTCTTTAGAAAATTTTTCGTTAAAATATTTTTCTATAGAAAAATTTTTGTTAAAAAATTTTCGCTAAAAAATTTTTCTATAGAAAAATTTTCGTTAAAAAAATTTTTCTATAGAAAAATTTTCGTTAAAAAAATTTTTCTATAGAAAAATTTTCGTTAAAAAAATTTTTCTATAGAAAAATTTTCGTTAAAAAAATTTTTCTATAGAAAAATTTTCGTTAAAAAATTTTTCTATAGAAAAATTTTCGTTAAAAAAATTTTTCTATAGAAAAATTTTCGTTAAAAAAATTTTTCTATAGAAAAATTTTCGTTAAAAAAATTTTTTTTAGAAAAATTTTCGTTAAAAAAATTTTTCTATAGAAAAATTTTCGTTAAAAAAATTTTTCTATAGAAAAATTTTCGTTAAAAAAATTTTTCTATAGAAAAATTTTCGTTAAAAAAATTTTTCTATAGAAAAATTTTCGTTAAAAAAATTTTTCTATAGAAAAATTTTCGTTAAAAAAATTTTTCTATAGAAAAATTTTCGTTAAAAAAATTTTTCTATAGAAAAATTTTCGTTAAAAAAATTTTTCTATAGAAAAATTTTAGTTAAAAAATTTTTTCTATTGAAAAATTTTCGTTAAAAAATTTTTCTATAGAAAAATTTTCGTTAAAAAATTTTTCTATAGAAAAATTTTCGTTAAAAAATTTTTCTATAGAAAAATTTTCGTTAAAAAATTTTTCTATAGAAAAAATTTCGTTTAAAAATTTTTCTATAGAAAAATTTTCGTTTAAAAATTTTTCTATAGAAAAATTTTCGCTTAAAAATTTTTCTATAGAAAAATTTTCGTTTAAAAATTTTTCTATAGAAAAATTTTCGTTAAAAAATTTTTCTATAGAAAAATTTTCGTTAAAAAATTTTTCTATAGAAAAATTTTCGTTAAAAAACTTTTCTATAGAAAAATTTTCGTTAAAAAACTTTTCTATAGAAAAATTTTCATTAAAAAATTTTTCTATAGAAAAATTTCGGTTAAAAATTTTTTTCTATAGAAAAATTTTCGTTAAAAAAAATTTTCTATAGAAAAATTTTCGTAAAAAATTTTTATAGAAAAAATTTTTGTTAAAAAATTTTTTCTATAGAAAAATTTACGTTTAAAAAATTTTTTCTTTAGAAAAATTTACTTCTAAAAAATTGTGTCTATAAAAAAATTTTCGTTAAAAAATTTTTTCTATAGAAAAATTTTCCTTCAAAAATTTTTTCTATAGAAAAATTTAAGTTAAAAAATTTTTTCTATAGAAAAATTTTCGTTACAAAATTTTTTCTATAGAAAAATTTTCGTTAAAAAATTTTTTCTATAGAAAAATTTTTATTAAAAAATGTTTTCTATAGAAAAGTTTTCATTAAAAAATTTTTTCTACAGAAAAATTTTTGTTAACAATTTTTTTTCTATAGAAAAATTTTCGTTAAAAAAAATTTTCTTTAGAAAAATTTTCGTTAAAAAATTTTTATAGAAAAATTTTTGTTAAAAAATTTTTTCTATAGAAAAATTTTCGTTAAAAATTTTTTCTGCAGAAACATTTTCTTAAAAAATTTTTTTCTACAAAATTTCGTTAAGAAATTTTTTCTATAGAAAATTTACATTAAAAAATTGTTTTAGTAAACATTTGTACCTAAAATTTTCTTTATACCACTGTTGTTCAAGCCCTAGTTGAAAACTTACCCTATTACTATAATTTATTAGACTTTTTATATGCAAAAAAAGTTCTAGGTGGTGATTTTATTACGTACTTTGATATATAAATATGAAATTCAGATCAGTTTTAATAACTATTATATAAGTTTCTTAGAAAACTAAGAGATATTTGTAACACTTTGAACGATAAACTATTAATAATAAAAATATGAAAAAAAAAGAAATATTGAAATGATAAAATTAATTGTATTAATAATTTATACTTACCCAAGAGCTAATGAATCATATTCAAGAATTTAAAAGAATTTTTTTCTAAAGCTAATGCAAACTAAAAGGAAATAGTAGATTTTAATTAAAAATCTTGTTAGGCATTATAAAAATTATTTGATGTAAGATCTTACACAATGAATGAACCAGTTCTCAAAAATTAAACTCTTCATATAAGACAAGATTTTGACATATTCATTAGAATCTTCTTCAAAATTAACTTTTTATATGCTCGTATTACTCAATTGCAAATCTTATCAAATAAGATTTAATTAAAATTTTTAAATTCTTTTTATTATGAGAATCAACAAGAATTTGGCAATATTCATTAACTAGCCATCACAGTTAAGATCGTTAGTAAATAAATTTATTTGCCGCTTGACTATAACTTCTGGGTCGCGAAGGCATTTTTTTTAATTACTAAGTAAAGATCAAAGAGTGGTAAAATATGATTCACGGCTCTGGTTTTTTGCCTTAACAGAATTAAATTACCATTTTTTTATTAAAGAAAATTTGCGTAATATTTGTATCAAATGTAAGTGGTCTTCTAATAGTGATGAGCACCCAGCAGTTTAAAATTGTATAACCGTCTCCACTTTTGATGATATAACTAATTTGCTTCTTGTGATGTTATTATAGAGGGTCAATAACTTTCATACAAAGCTTGTTTTTGTCACTGCAAAAGTTTCCTAAAGTCTAACTCCAATTGTCTTTCAAATGCAAAAAAAAATATTAATTTCTCCGGTAATCGAAACGATCCTCCAATTTAAAACCGCTGGGTTAATATTTACGACTATCCATCACTTGTGGGTTAAGTGTCAGTGCGTTTGAACAACACCAGTAGTAGTTAAACTTGTACAGATGTCATCAACAATTTTACGCTTTAAACGTTTCAAAGAGAAGAAAAAATCTTGTTAACTTGTCTTAGATGTACGACTAGTCGTAGACAACGTCATCATTACCATCAACATCATTTGCATTGCAATCATTTTAAAATGACATGATCTCAATGTTGGTAATTTAATTTGGTTTGATTTTGAAGTGCATGTGGTTAATGATGATAAGGGTTGCCAGGGGTTCAAAAATAACCATTTTTCATACAAACATAAATAACTTTTACTATTAACAATTTTTCAACAATTTTTCTGTGAAAAATTTTTTTAACATGAATTTTTCTAAAGAAAATTTTTTTAATCGAAAATTTTTCTTTAGAAAATTTTTTGATCTAAAATTTTTCCACAGAAAATTTGTTGATTTAAAATTCTGTATAGAGACTTTTTTGAGTGAAAGTTTTTCTGTATAAACTTTTTTGATTGAAAGTTTTTTCATAGAAAATTTTTTGATCGAATATTTTTCTATAGAAAATTGTTTGATCGAAAATTTTTGTATAGAAAATTTTTTGATCGAAATTTTTCTATAAAAATATTTTTTGATCGAAAATTTGTTTATAAACAATTTTTTGGTCCACCATTTTTTCGATCAAAATATTTTCTATAGAAAAACTTTCAATCAAAAAAGTTTCTGTAAAAAGTTTTCAATCAGCAAATTTTCTATAGAAAAATTTTAGATAAAAAATTTTCTCAAAAAATAAAATTTCTGTGGAAAAATTTTGATAAAAAATTTTTATATAAAAATTTTGGATCAAAAAATTTTTTATAGAAAAATTTTCGATCAAAAAATATTCTTTTTAAAACTGTTTGATCAAAAAATGTTCTATAGAAAAATTTTTAATCAAATTTTTCTATAGAAATTTTTCTGATTAAAAATTTTTCTATACCTACAACATTTTTTGATCGAACATTTTTTTAAAGACAAACCTTCAATCAAAAAAATTTTTTTTAAGAATATGATCGAAACTTTTTTTTAGAAATTTTTTTGATCAAAACTTTTTGTAAAGAAAATTTTTTGATGCAAAATTTTTTTTATGAAAAATTTTTTGATCGAATTTTTTTATATAGAAGGGGTTTGTATGGAAAATTTTCTGATCAAAGGTTTTTATATAGACAATTTTTTGATCGAAATCTTTTCTGTAGAAAATTATTTGATTGAAAATTTTTTTATAGAAAATTTTTCTAAAGAAAATTTTTGCTCAAATGTTTCTATAGAAAATTTTTTGAATTAAAGTTTTTCTATCGAAAATTTTTTTAACGAAAATTTTTTTATAGACAAACAATCAATCAAAAAAATGTATATAGAAACATTTTTATTCAACAAATTTTCTATAGAAAAATTTGATCAAAAATTTCTTGATCAAAAATTTTTCTATAAAAAACTTTTTTTTTAAATTTTATTGATCGAAACTTTTTCTAAAGAAAATTTTTTGGTCCAAAGATTTTCTATGGAAATTTTTTTGATCGAAGGTTTTTGTATGGAACCTTTTTTTATATAGAAAATTTTTTGATCGAAACGTTTTGATTAAACATTTTCTTAAAGAAAATGTATGATCGAAAACTTTCTATAGAAAATTTTTGATCAAATATTTCTATAGAAAACTTGTTTGTTAAAAATATTTTAATTGAAAATCTTTGATCAAAAATTTTTCTATAGAAAGTTTTCTGAAAAAAATAAAATAAAATAAAAAATAAATAAAAAATTTTTTGATGTAAAATTTTTCTATAGAAAAATTTTTGATCGAAAAATTTTCTATAGAAAATTTTTTGATCGAAAATTTTTCTATAGAAAATTTTTTGATCGAAAAATTTTCTATAGAAAATTTTTTGATCGAAAAATTTTCTATAGAAAATTTTTTGATCGAAAATTTTTCTACAGAAAATTTTCTGATCGAAAATTTTTCTACAGAAAATTTTCTGATCGAAAATTTTTCTATAGAATATTTTCTGATCGAAAATTTTTCTATAGAAAATTTTCTGATCGAAAATTTTTCTATAGAAAATTTTATGATCTAAAATATTTTCTATAGAAAATTTGTTGATCTAAAATTCTTCTATAGAAAATATTTTGATCGAAAATTTTTCAATAGAAAATTTTTTGACCGAAAATTTTTCTATAGAAAATATTTTGATCGAAAGTTTTTTTATAGAAGGTTTTATGTAAAAAATTTTTTGATCGAAAATGTTTCTATAGAAAATTTTTTGATATAAAAATTGTGTATAGAAAATTTTTTGATCGAAAATTTTTTGTTCAAAAATTTTTCTATTGCAAATTTTTAAATCGAAGTTTTTTTTTACAGAAATTGTTTTCTATGATCGAAATTTTTTGATCCAAAATAAAGAAAATTTGTTGATCGATATTTTATTCTAAAGAAAATTTTTTGATTTAAATTTTTTGATCGACAATTTTTGTAAAGAAAATTTTTTAAAGAAATTAATGGATAATGATTTTATTGAAATTATATCTTTATTAAATAGTGTTAAATAATACATATTTTTTATGTGAATATTTTCCGTACACGTAAAATTTTTTATCGCATCAGAAGATTTAGATTTATGGTAAAAATGTATTTCAGAATAATTTCAGAATACCTAAAATTCATCATCTCCATTTTGATATTTTGTCGATAAATAAAGCGTTTATCAGTGCTTGGAAAAATTTTATAGAGCAGAATTATTTAAAATATATTGGTACCGAGAAAAATATCAACAAAATTTTAAATAAGTGGAATTTTTATAACGAAATCGTTTTTTTTTTAATTAAAATTTTTTGGTTTTAAAATTTTTTGAAAAAAAATAATAATTAATGCTACTTTTATAATTTTTAAATAAAACGACAACTCTGTTTTTAAAACTTTTCTGGTTGTATAACTTATCATTTAATTTTTTTTGATCTGACATTGAGTGTTCAACAAATGTGCGAATCTGTTCATCTTATGTCCAAATGCTGGTTATTTCAAAATTTATTTATATTCTCGTAAAATCGTATATTGCTCAGCTAATTCAGTAGTAGTTTTAATTTAAATTCAATATTGTTGAGATTTATAAAGTTAGCAGCATTTGTGTCTATATTTATGCCATTATAATGAACATTAATTTAAAGTTTGTTCTAAACTTAAAGATAACTATTTATAACTCAGCATGAAGTAACTACCAGAGATTAGTTACGACACAAATCATCATATGGAAATTTTAGAAGAAAAAAATATATATATATGCAATTGGAATTTATTTGCATATGGAATGACAGACAAGACCAAGAGTTAGTAAAGTAACGTTATTTGTTTGAAATGTTTTGATATCGCCGTAGATTGGTTAAAAGTTTTAATAATGGTATAAATTTAAATTTTTTAACAAATTTATAAAATTCTAACTTTTAATAAAATAGTTTGTTATTAAAGTATTTTCGCTAAGATCTATAGTTTTTGACTTAAGTCACTGTTCTTGAGAATGGGCAATATTTATAACCATTTGTCTTTGCTTTAGCTAATGACTTATATTTCTTACAAATGATATAGATTATATTTATTACAAATGATATAGAAGAGAATTCAAGATTATTTTATTTAATTTATCATATAGAAATTTTTGACTAATTAATCTAAATTTTTACTTACTTTTTTCCTTAATTAGCAATAATTTTTTATTCAACATTTTTTTTTTTAATTTTTTATTTATAAAAACAAATAATTTATTCAATAATTATGAAGATGTGTTTTTACATGAATTTCGCTTATAAACTAATTTTTATGATATAATTTTTAACAAAATAAAAAAACATATTTCTTTCTTTTCCTTAAATTTTTTGTTTCACATACAAACATATGTATATATGTAAACAAACTAATGTAAACGTAAAATAATGTAACTAATGTAATGAGTATTTTTTTTTATTTTGAGGCTAAAACAGGATGAATTTAGAAAATTTAGAAATGTAATGGAAGTCAAGGAAGATGTGCGATAAATGTTTAAATAAAAGGATGTGCTGGGAAAAATAAATGTCAAGGAGCGTGAAATGATCATAATAATTTAATGGTATTATATAAGCAAAATTGTGAAATTAACAGTAGTTGAGTATTCTATTGTGAAGACATTAGGAAAAGTAATTTTGCTTGATTGTTGATTTTTGTCAGACAGGCAGACTCAAAATATGATAGCAACTAAATATCAAAATAAGATACCAATTGTTGAATTTATGAAAATATTTACAATCATGTTTTTTAAACTATTAGAAATCGTTTTTTTTTAAATCTGATTCATATTAAAAAAATACTTTTAAATGACTTTCATCAACATATTTTGTTACGCAAATTTACTTAATTAAAATCGCTGTGTAGTTTTGAGTCAGGGAAATTAAATTACTATCACAGCTTAGCAAAGACTCCAACCAGCATTGAGTATATGAATACGAGTTATATTCACGAAATATTTTTGATATCAAATTTTCTATAGAAACATTTTTGATAAAAAAAATTTCTATGAAAAAATTTTTTATAAAAAAATTTTGTATAGAAAAAATTTTGATAAATGAATTTTCTAAAGAAAAATTTTTGTTAACAAAAATTTCTGTAGAAATATTTTTGATACCAAATTTTCTATAGAAATATTTCTGGTAAAAAAATTTTGTACAAAAAAATTGTTGATAAAAAAAAGTTTTCTATAGAAACTGTTTTAATAAAAAAATTTTCTATAGAAAACAGTTTGATAAAAAAATTACCTATAGAAAAATTTTTGATAAACAAATTTTCTATAGAAAAATTTTTGATAAACAAATTTTCTATAGAAAAATTTTTGATAAACAAATTTTTCATAGAAAAATTGTTGATAAAAAAATTTTGTATAGAGAAATTTTTTTTAAAACAATTTTTTATAGAAAAAATTTTGATAAAAAGGTTTTCTATAGAAAAATTTTTGGAAAAAAATGTCTATAGAAATATTTTTGTTAAAAAAAAATTTCTGTAAAAGAAATTTGAAAAAAAGAAAATCTATAGAAAAATTTTTGATAACAACATTTTCTATAAAAAAATTGTTGATAAAAAATTTTTTTAATTTTTAAAAAAAATTTTCTATAGAAAAATTTTTGATAAAATAATTTCTATAAACAAATTATTTGTAAAAAAATTTCTAAAGAACAATTTTTGATAAAAAAAAATTTAATAAAAAAATTTTCTATAGAAAAATTTTTAATAAAAAAATTTTCTATAGAAAAATTTTTAATAAAAAAATTTTCTATAGAAAAATTTTTAATAAAAAAATTTTCTATAGAAAAATTTTTGATAAAAAAAATTTTTATAGAAAAATTTTTGAAAAAAAAATGTTTCAATAGAAAAATTTTTAATAAAAAATTTTCAATAGAAAAATTTTTGATAAAAAATATTCTATAGAAAAATTTCTGATAAATAAATTTTCTATAGAAAAATTTTTGATAAGAAAATTTTCTATAGAAAAATTTTTGATAAAAAAAATTTTCTACAGAAAACGTTTTGACAAAAAAATTTTCTAGAGAAAAATTTAAAAAAAAAGAAAAATATTCAATAGAAAAATTTTTGATAAAAAATTTTCAATAGAAAAATCTTTGATAAAAAATTTTCAATAGAAAATTTTTTGAGAAATAAATTTTGTATAGAAAAATTTTTGATAAAAAGTATTCTATAGAGAAATTTTTGATAAATAAATTTTCTATAGAAAAATTTTTGATAAAAAAATTTTCTATAGAAAAATTTTTGACAAAAAAATTTTCTACAGAAAAAGTTTTGACAAAAAATTATCTATAGAAAAATTTTTAATAAAAAAATTATCTATAGAAAAATTTTTGATAAAAAAAATTTTCAGTAGAAAAATTTTTGATAAAAATATTTTTTATAGAAATATTTTTGATAAAAAATTTTTAATAGAAAAATTTTTAATAAAAAATTTTCAATAGAAAAATTTTTGATAAAAAATATTCTATAGAGAAATTTCTGATAAATAAATTTTCTATAGAAAAATTTTTGATAAGAATATTTTCAATAGAAAAATTTTTGCTCAAAAAAATTTTCTACAGAAAAAGTTTTGACAAAAAAATTTTCTAGAGAAAAATTTTTAAAAAAAATTTTCTATAGAAAAATTTTTGATAAAAAAATTTTCTATAGAAAAATTTTTGATAACAAAATTTTCTATAGAAATATTTTTGATAACAAAATTTTCTATAGAAAAATTTTTGATAAAAAAATTTTTTATAGAAAAATTTTTGATAAATAAATTTTTTATAGAAAAATTTTTGATAAATAAATTTTTTATAGAAAAATTTTTGATAAAAAATTTTCTATAGAAAAATTTTTGATAAAAAATTTTCAATAGAAAAATTTTTGATAAATGAATTTTGTATAGAAAAATTTTTGATAAAACATATTCTGTAGAAAAATTTTTGATAAATAAATTTTCTATAGAAAAATTTTTGATAAAAAAATTTTCTATAGAAAAATGTTTGATAAAAAAATCTTTCTATAGAAAAATTTTTGACAAAAAAATTTTCTATAGAAAAATTTTTGATAAAAAAAATTTTTTTAGAAAAATTTTTGATAAAAAATTTTTTAAAGAAAAATTTTTGATAAATAAATTTTCTATAGAAAGATTTTTGATAAAAAAATTTTCTATAGAAAAATTTTTGGTAAAAAAGTTTATAAAGAAAAATTAAAAAAAAACAAAATTTTCTAAAGAAAAATTTTTAAAAAAAAAAATTTATTGAAAAATGTTTGATAAAAAAATTTTCTATAGAAAAATTTTTAAAAAGAAATTTTCTATAGAAAAAATTTTGATAAAAAAATTTCTATAGACAAGTTATTGGTAAAAAATTTTCTAAAGAAAAATTTTTGAAAAAAAAAATGTATAGAAAAATTTTTGATTAATAACATTTATAAAAAACGGCAACTCTGCCACGATTTTTTTGTTCTGAGCTTTTTGTGCCGACCTCTGCTTCTAAGGGATGTTTATTTTACATATGGATAGTACGGCTGAAGAAAGAACTTACTTTGTATTTTATTCTGTGACCATGTGGACTACCGACAATAGATGGATCTTTGAAGATGTGCGATTACTACAAACAAATTTTTAGGTTTCTGGAGCCAGATTCCTATTTATTAGAATAAGTACCATTGAACGGAACAATGAAACCCAACCTATATTGATCTATTGAACACCTTCGCTCTTTCTCATACAACTATTGTACATACACCTGCCCATTTATGAAAGTTGTATTCCATATCAGAAAGGATATCTGTAGGAGGTATAGACGTCTAATGGACATCTCATCCCTTTTGATGTTCAGAATATCAAGAATATCAAATTACCAACATTGTCAGTCATATGTTAATTATTCTGCAAATGAAATTACGTCTACATTTAGAGTATCATTCATGGTCTGCCTAAAGTCTTCTATTTCTTAGAGTCTTGGCTAGTAAGTGAAAAATTTGGTTAATAAAAGAGCATATAGTGTTGGAAGTATGACAAAAAAGTGGACTAATAGTGCTTTTTCTGAGGCTCCGAGGCAGTTTTTATTTAGCTTTTGCTAAGCTATAAATTCCAATAATTTCCATGAAATATTATGACCATTCAATGCGATATACATACATATAAAAGTAATAAAGAAACTGTGAAAAAGTTATACACTGAAAGAAGTTTTTTATAAAATACAATGAAATATGAAAATAATGCTAATAATGGTTTAACGATTTCTGTTGATTTTTTGCTTATTTTTGTTTTGTACATTTAACTTATTCTGATCTTTTTAAATGATTTTAATCTAAAACTTCTAAATAAAAATTTAAAAAATAAAAATGAAATAACTGATAAAAAAAATTTGGCACCATGTACCTTTAATCTTAGTTGCCTTTTTCTTTTCTGTCAAAATTTAAATATTAAAAAAGAAACAAATTTTTACAGACAATAACAGAAAAATTGCCCTTTTGATGGTTACAACGATTAAAAAAATGCTTGATATGAAAATTTTTGTTAATCTTTTTTCGATCGATTAAAATTAATAAATTAAATTTAAAATAATGTATTTTTTGTTAAAAGTTTTAGGTTGTCTTTTTTGGAGAATTTGCACAAACCCTTTGAAAGAAAAAAATAAAACGTTTTAACTTAAAGCCAATAGAGGCTCTTCATCAAAGTCCTTTGACGCCGTCGATGTGGGAACTGAAGATTTTTTCTTGTATTTTTTCTGTTGCAATTTTGTTTTGGCCAACTTCGTTTTTGACTTACTCACGTTCTTCGATTTTTTCAATTTCTTTTCCTCGTCAGCCTTTTCCCTGTCCAACAGCTCTAATTGCTCGAATATATTCTTCGGATGTGGATGTGTATGGGTTTTTGTGGAATTTTTGTTTTCGTATACAACTACAAAATGTGAAAATGCAGTATCCACGGGTGTATTGATATCGGCAAAGTCGCGGAAATGTGCAAATTGTTCCTCGGGATAGGTATATTTTTGTACAAAATCTATACTATCCTCAGGATGATAAGGCATTTCCTCTTCGGGATAGAAGGTACCACCTCTTATAACACCAAAATCTCCGGAACCCAAAATACTGTGATCAAAACCGGCAGCTCTTTGATTGGGTGGCAAGCCGGGTCCCAAATTACCCTCAGGTCTGGCATCGGCATATTTTGTCACAATCGGACCATCAGCTATGGGGAAATAGGGCCGAGAATGTCCTAAGGGAGGAGCCTCCCTGAAAAAGGGTGGATAATAATTCTGGGCAGCCTGTGAATGTGAATCTATAGGATTTACATGAGCTCCACTGGGGGGTATATCTGATCTGGGTATGTATCTGGGATTTTGTATGGGACGAAATTGTGTTGATGGCGGTTCATGAAATTGACGTTCTTGTGAGCGTAAAATGGTAATGGGGCCAAAATCATTGGGTTCCATTAGCATATCTGAATCCTCTTCGGGAAATTCATCTGAAATTAAAAGAAAAGGTACAAAAAATAGAGAATGAAATCTTTTTTTAGTTAAAATTTAAATAAAATTACTATAAATTTGAAGATAAAAAAAATCTAGTAATGAATGGTCTTTTTGTTAATTCACACTTCTATCACTTATTAGGCACTCAAGCTTCACGTCCGTCTTTCTGGCCACTACATCTCTATCTCTTGTTTCTAATTGTTTAAAGTTGTAATTTGCTTTAAGTTCTAATATCCATATAATTTATTTAAATATTACTTTTAAAAGCTTAACTATCTTAAATCATGTTAGATCATCAATTTAACTACTTCGTTCTTGTTGTGGCTTGAAGTTTTCCTATCTTTGTTTGATTAATTTATTTTCATGTTAACAAACCGTATCTAATTTTTATTGTTTTAAACAATATAAAGTTTTATATAGATATATAATTGTTATATTATATCTTTATATATATATTTATATTCTTACATAATATTTGTTCATTAAGAACTTTTTTATTCTTTGGTTTTTTAACTTCGTAGGTATACGTAAAATTTGTTAAATTTTGAATTTACTTGTCTTCTTAATGCCATTGTAATAATGTAAATTATTTAATTTTATCTACTTTAGAATTCTTAATGAGATTTGCTAAATCTAACCAAAATGTGCTGGAATAAATTAGCAACGAAAATATATAAAAAAATCCAAGGTTGGAATATCTTTAGTTTAGAGTTTTTAAAAGTGTCATCATGATTAGGGTTTTAAGTAAATCATCAAATTTATGCTATTAGAAGTTGATGACTTAACATCAGTTAGTAGGTTTTTGAAGTTATATTCTTAGCTTTTGCAATTAGTGAACAATAATGAGAATCCAGAACTCTGTCACATCTTGATCATAAAAATGTAAGAGTGTTATGTTCGGCTGTGCAGAATCTACATACCCACCATCAAGTTGTGTTAAATTTAGAAACATATCTTACATATCTACAATGTGAACCAAATTTGTAAAAAAAATTACGCTAGTAGGTATTGTTGGTAAAATATTGGGACTAAATTCAGTTGCAGTAGCTTTGCATTTCAACATTTAAAAGTATCTAAGTGGTTTCCCTAGTATTTACTTTGCACAAAATTTAATATCATAACCGGGTATAGTTTAGCATTAATAATCTGTTGAATACTTTTCGTTTAGCTTAATATTTAGTTAGGATAAATAAGTTGATAGTAATACGACAGGTCCATGCTTTTTATTAGGAGTGCCTAATGTGCCTGATTGTACCTCCAAATATTTTTGATTGTAGATATAAAAATGGGATGTTATATATATAAAAATTATAGCCTGGTATTTATATAAACCTTATTCTTGGAAAATATAGTGGCCATAGCTGTCATAGTTTCTAATTTTATAGCTTTTAACTGGCCTTTGCTACATTTTTTATATGGTAACCCTAACTAAATGTGAACTGATTTTGTCTATTTTCAATATACAATTTTCTCAAAATATCGCAAATACTTTTGATAAATCTAAATCTTTTCATTAACACGCTATTGCGCTTTTATCTGACGGACAGACGGACATAAAGCTCCTTTTCTTTTTGTATTTTCGTGTTTCGGTAAGTTTTTTATATGGGAGCTATGGTCAAATGGTGACCGATTGTGACAAAATGTTGTACACACTGGTTGGCATTGACATAAGACTTCCTTGTGCTAAATTAGGTGGCCAAAGCTATTACAGTTTATCATTTAATGGCATTTAAGTGCATTTTAGGCTGTTTCCGTAAGTTTTTTTTATGGGAGCTATGGTTAAATTTTAAGCGCTTTCGATGAAACTTTACTTGCTGTCTAGTGCTTAAAGTTATATATACCAAATTTTAGTCATTTATTAGCAAATAAGCGATTAACCTAGACGAGGTAATAGGAGAGCTATAAATGTGAAAAAGTGACCTAGCTCTTTTCGTTTAGGCGTTATAATGATTTAAGCAGACAGACAGACAGACAGACAGACAGACAGACAGACAGACAGACAGACAGACAGACAGACAGACAGTCAGACAGACAGACAGACAGACAGACATACAGACAGACAGACAGACAGACAGACAGACAGACAGACAGACAGACAGACAGACAGACAGACAGACAGACAGACAGACAGACAGACAGACAGACAGACAGACAGACAGACAGACAGACCGACAGACAGACAGACAGACAGACAGACAGACAGACAGACAGACAGACAGACAGATAGATAGATAGACAGACAGACAGACAGACAGACAGACAGACAGACAGACAGACAGACAGACAGACAGACAGACAGACAGACCTTAGATAATTTGATGAAATTTGGCAAAGATACACATTTTTCCTAAGTAGTTGAAGTGCCTTTTTATTTTTTCCATCATCAACATCATTAACTCCAGAAGAATATACATATCGGACTTGTTCAACAAGAGGGTATTAACTCAAAATTTTTAAATTTTCACTTTTTAACCCTTATACACTCCTTGGGTCAATTTGACCCAATTTTGTTTTTCAAACGCAAAATTTTCCCCTTAAATAATTAGATATGAACGTGAAACTTTTATTTATCCATTACAAGGATGAAAATTATATATTTAAGAGAAAATAATAAAATTAAAATTGTTCCTCCCCCCTCCACATTTCAAAACACGATTTACACACATTTAATACCCTTTGGGTCAGTATGACCCAACAAGCGATTTTTCAAGCTTAAATCCACTTTATAATTTTTTTTGCTATTGAATATAATTGAATCGAGTTCACCTTCATTCAGAATCATTTATCAATAATTTGTTCAGTCAAATTATCAATAAAATCGCTATCATTGAATGCTTTTCCATTCACGAGCTGTTCATAAATATATTACGTAACACTATTTTCGCAATATTTGATATAGTGTGACACGGAGCACTTCTATCAAAACTTATTGCCTTGGTGTCGGTAACAACTTCTCTCGGATTATATCGAGCTTCGTCTGAGATCGCTCTATACGAGTTGTAATAGGTGGGTTATCTTCAAACGAGTTCAAGATTAATTCAGGGGTACCGCAAGCTCTGTTCTTTCTCCTACTCTATTTCTTATCTTTATAAACGACCTTCTACGTCAAGCTTCCAATTCTATCTTCTCTTTTGCAGATGATAGTAATACTTGTCATTCATATTATTTCAATTGTAGGCCAAGATTTCTTGAGGTTGTCGCTATGAGACAAAATATAAAATAATCATTAAACCAAGATTTAGAAACAATTTCAGAATTGGGTCGTGCGAATATTTAGATGTTGCATTCTAACGTATAACAGTGCAGCAAACCATGTTTCTTCATCTGTATTAATGGGTGGTGTACATATTGAGGATTCAGATGCTCTTGATGTTTTGGGCAAGAGAATTCAATGTGATGTTCGTTCGACAGAATACATTTCCCAGCCAGATACAATATAGGTAAATTCAAAGCCATGAACTCTATTCCATCTATCCTATCCTTCATCCCATAACCTATTTTCATGCTTCCAACACATTACACTGCATAAGCAGGGGTCATCCTCTAAGTGCTGGTCCAAAATTAAAAAGAAAATCCTATATTAAATATGAAATTTTGTTAATATTTCATTGTTGGGTTATATTGACCCAAAGGGTCATATGAAGGCCATAAATCCAAGGGAAGTAGAAGGGTTAAAAGAAATTGATGTGTAGTAGTCTTATCTACCCACTGTAAAAATCTGACATCATTTTCACTATAATTTCACCAAAAAAAACTACAGTTTTACCCCTCTTCCTTATATGAAAGTAGTAGTAAAATAAAATAGTTTTTTGACTCTATTGAAAATCTATAAATTTTGAGTTAATACCCTCTTGTTGATCAAGTGCGATATATATTAAATTTCAACAAAATCAATGTAATGAGAATGACAAAACCGCAATTTTTGTAGGAATTAGTCTAACAATTTTTTTTTCTGAAACTTGATAAGTGTAACCCTTTCTTCATCGACATTAAAAAATCAAAACTTTTTAATTTTTGAATTGAAAAAAAGTTTTGTCGATGTTCTTTTTACTGCCTATAACTGTCTATAACTGTGATATTTATTTTAGCATCTGATCGTGCTTTTTATGAAGAATGTAACTCAAGACAGTAAAATAAAATGTTTTTGCCAAACTCCAATTTTATGTGATATACTCGGTTTGTGGTCTAATTCCACAACACTCTACATTGTATGTGGAATTCCTTTTCTGTCTGTTGAAATATGAAAATTTTCATGACAATGTTCACATAACTTCCTCTACTCCTCCACCTACAACCTATTTTGTTAGCTTTAACACTGTCCTCTGCATGAATAGTACTTTAGTTTGCAAAATAAAACTGAACATCTACAGTCGGTCATAAGGTACCCTATATTAATGAATTAATGTAGTTTTTTATTGACAACAAGAGACATTAGAATGCTTCTAAAGGTTATTGGATTACATAAAACTTATCATTATAAAATTTATGTTTATTATACCCTTCACCACCATAGGTGGAAAGGGTATTATAAGTTTGTGCTGATGTTTGTAACGCATAGAAATATTTGTCTTAGACCCACCTTTTAGCATACCAATAGATTTAGAATCACTTTCTGAGTCGATTTAGCGATGTCCGTCCGTCCGTCTGTCCGTCTGACTGGCTGGACGGCTGGACCCTCATCTAAACCTTGTAATCAAACTACAGGTCGCAATTCTAAACATAATTTGATGAAATTTTGCACAGATAATTTTTTGATAATGGGACCATGGCTATTGAAATTGGTCAAAATCGATCTATTATTTATGGCACCTCCCATAGGTCCCACTTCCCGGAATTGCTATATTGGCCACAAATATCAATATTTTTTCATGAAATTTAAAACAAATACTGCTTATGTAAACCTAAATCACTGTGCAAAATTTCTTTGAAATCGGTCAACATTTGACCATAGCACCCATATAGACTCTTCTGTCAGAACGCACTAAATGAGACAAAAAATCACTAAAACGCTCGTAAATCTAAAAATAATGAAAATTTTGAGTTTATTTTTTGCATACATAATTTTTGTAACAACTGTAATCAATTTGCCAAATTTCGAGATAATCGGTCCACATTTGACCCTAGCTCTCATATAAGTACAAATGACGGAAACAGCTTGAATATATAAGTTTTGAGAAAATGTTTGTATGATGGCAAAATTTAGCAAATATTTGTCTTTATACAGGAAAAATAAAACCTTTGGCCTTAGTGGTGAAGGGTATCGTATGGTCGGGCTTGACCGACTATAGCACTTTTTTACTTGTTATTATATAAGTTTGTGCTGATGTATGTAACGCATATAAATATTTGTCTTAGATCCATCTTTTAGTATACCAATAGGCTTAGAATCTTTCTGAGTCGATTTAGCGATGTCCGTCCGTCCGTCCGTCTGGCTGGCTGGACCCCCATGTAAACCTTGTAATCAAACTACAGGTCGCAATTCTAAAGATAATTTGATGAAATTTGGCATAGATCATTTTTTTGATAATGGGACCATGGCTATTGAAATTCGTCAAAATCGGTTCTTTATTTATGGTACCTCCCATAGGTCCAACTAACGGAATTGATATATTGGCCACAAAAATCAATATTTTTCCAAAAAATTTAAAACAAATACTGCTTATGTAAACTAAAATCACAGTATTAAATTTCGTTGATCGGTCTACATTTGACCATAGCTCCCATACAAACTCTTTTCTCAAAACGCACTAAATGAGACAAAATTGACTAAAACCCTCGTAAATCCGAAGATAATGAGAATTTTATGTTTATTTTTTGCAAACATAATTTAACAACTGTAATCAATTTGCCAAATTTTGAGATAATCGGTTCACATTTGACCCTAGCTCTCATATAAGTCCCAATGGCAGAAACAGCTTAAATGTATAAGTTTTGAGAATATGTTTGTATGATGGCAAAATTTAGCACTTTCTCACTTGCTTTATTACAGGTTTGAAGGTACCTAAAAAATAATAGTTAAAAATGTTTTATCAGAAAGTAATTCTATATTTTAGACTTTAGGTATACCATAAGGGTGGAAAAGTTGAACTTAGCGTGTAAAGCAGCTAGTGTAGCAGCTAGAGCAGTCAGCTAAAAGTAGATACATGTGGACTATGTTAAAGGGTATAAAAATAGAAACAAGACAACTTTGTACCGATTTCCATATGCATGTCATTCATTACTGTCATCCTTTCAATGCACAAACGAATGTGACTCGTATGTATGTAAATTTCATGCTTCATTTATTGTTAGTAATTTAAGCTTCAACAATTTATAAAAATCCATTAAATTACATTTGGTCTGATATTCTTTTCTCAAGACAAAAAAAAAAGAAAAACAAAAGAATTTTATTGTCTTATTGATCTCAATTGACCACAATTATTTATTTATAACGAAATTGTTGTATACAATAAAGAATTATTTTCAAAGATTTCCTTATAATTTAAATAGAATATCTACAGTCGTACATTTATTGTTACAATATATTCTCATAAATAGTTCAGAACATGTCACGATTTTCTAATAAGTAAATTCTAAATTGTGTATTGTCATTCAAAAACCCAAGAGTCCGTCATTTTGAAATATATTCAATAGGGAAAAATATTTAAATTAAAAGAATAAACTATTTATATGCAAAAAAGGTTTGCTTAAGAACTTTTTTGTAGGGACTGATCGGCTTTGAATAAAATGTTAAAATCTAAGTAAAATAACCATTAATCTAAATCATTGTAAGTTTACTTTAAAGATTTCATATTTCATGAAATCTCCGTTTAGTTAATGAATGGTTCATGCACTGGGGGACCGACAGACAATCATGTAGGAATGCAGGGCCATAAACAACTGGAACCTAACAGGTACCAGTACTTGCTGAAAAATGTCGTGGTCTTAGCATTAGGGTTTCGTAATATTTTACTTTATTTTGTAAAGAAACTTTAATTGTTTTGAATAAATGAGATTTTTGTAATTAATTGGAATTTATGGCTTAATTTGACTAATTGTATAATATAGCCAAAGGTATAATAATTTTTCATCATATTAATAGGTTTTGATTTGCATTAAAGTTAAGTTCATGAGTCAGAGTGAAAAAATCATTTAAATACTGTTTTTCTAAAAATAAATAACTATCTCCGTCAAAATTTTTTAAAGAAACTTTTAGATAAAAAAAATTTTTCATATAAAATATTGATAATTTCTTATGAAACACTTTTTCTAAAAAAAATATATTCATTAAAAATTTTCCATAGTTTTCTTTAAGAAAATCTTTAAAACGAAATTTTCTATAAGAAAATTCCTTAACGAAGAATTTTTTATAGAAAAATATTTTTTAACGAAAATTTTCCTATAAATTTTTTTTTTTTTTTTAAATTTTATTACACAAAAAATTTTTTCAACGAAAATTTTTCTTCAGAAAAAATTTTTTTATAGAAAACATTCTTTTAACGAAAATTTTTCTACAGAAAATTTTTTTTAAGGAACATTTTTCTATAGAAAAATTTATTTAACGAAAATTTTGCTATAGAAAAAATTTTTTTAACGAAAATTTTTCCATAGAAAAATTTTTTTTAACTAACATTTTTCTATTGAAAAAATTTTGTTAACGAAAATTTTTCTATAGAAAAAATTTTTTTACGAAAATTTTTCTATAGAAAAAATTTTTTAACGAAAATTTTTCTATAGAAAAAATTTTTTAACGAAAATTTTTCTATAGAAAAAATTCTTTAACGAAAATTTTTCTATAGAAAAAATTTTTTAACGAAAATTTTTCTAAAGAAAAAATTTTTTAACGAAAATTTTTCTATAGAAAAAATTTTTTAACGAAAATTTTTCTATAGAAAAAAATTTTTAACGAAAATTTTTCTATAGAAAACATTTTTTAACGAAAATTTTTCTATAGAAAAAATTTTTTAACGAAAATTTTTTTATAGAAAAAATTTTTTTATAGAAAAAATTTTTTAACGAAAATTTTTCTGTAGAAAACATTTTTGAAAGAAATTTTTTTTTATAGAAATAAATTTTTGAAGGAATATTTTTCTATAGGAAAACATTTTAACGAACATTTTTCTAAAGAAAAATTTCTATAGAAAAAAATGTTTAACGAAGATTTTCCGATAGAAAAAAATTTTCTACAGAAAAAATTTTTTAAAGAAAATTTTTCAATAGAAAAAATTTTCTAACGAAAATGTTTCAATAGAAAACAATTTTTTAAGGAAATTTTTCTATAGAAAAATTTTTAATGAAAATTTTCCCATAGAAAAATTTTCCTTTAGAAAAAATTTTGCTAAGAATTTCCGTTAACAAATTTTATCTATAGAAAAATTTTCGTTAAAAAATTTTTAAAAAATTGTTTCTATAGAAAAATTTTCGTTAAAAAATTTTTTCTATAGAAAAATTTTCGTTAAAAAATTTTTTCTATAGAAAAATTTTCGTTAAAAAATTTTTCTATAGAAAAATTTTCGTTAAAAAATTTTTTTTATAGAAAAATTTTCGTTAAAAAATTTTTTCTATAGAAAAATTTTCGTTAACAATTTTTTTCTATAGAAAAATTTTTTTTTAAGTTTTAAGTTCATGAGTCAGAGTGAAAAAATCATTTAAATACTGTTTTTCTAAAAATAAATAACTATCTCCGTCAAAATTTTTTTAAAGAAAATTTTAGATAAAAAAAAATTTTCATATAAAACTCGTATGAAATTTTTACAATTCAAAAATTATTGATAATTTCTTATGAAACACTTTTTCTAAAAAAACATATTCATTAAAAATTTTCCATATTTTTCTTTAAGAAAATCTTTAAAACGAAATGTTCCATAAGAAAATTCCTTAACGAAGAATTTTTTATAGAAAAAAATTTTTTAACGAAAATTTTTCTATAAATTTTTTTTTTTTAAGAAAATTTTATTACACAAAAAATTTCTTAAACGAAAATTTTTCTTCAGAAAAAATTTTTTTATAGAAGAAATTCTTTTAACGAAAATTTTTCTACAGAAATTTTTTTTTTAACGAACATTTTTCTATAGAAAAAATTTTTTAACAAAAATTTTTCTATAGAAAAAATTTATTTAACGAAAATTTTGCTATAGAAAAAATTTTTTTTACGAAAATTTTTCCATAGAAAATTTTTTTAACTAACATTTTTCTATAAAAAAAATTTTGTTAACGAAAATTTTTCTATAGAAAAATTTTTTATCTAAAATTTTTCTATAATTTTTTTTTTACGAAAATTTTATTACACAAAAAATTTCTTAAACGAAAATTTTTCTTCAGAAAAAATTTTTTTTATAGAAGAAATTCTTTTAACGAAAATTTTTCTACCGAAAATTTTTTTAACGAACATTTTTCTATAGAAAAAATTTTTTAACTAAAATTTTTCTATAGAAAAAATTTTTAAACGAAAATTTTTCTATAGAAAAAATTTTTTAACGAAAATTTTTCTATAAAAAAAATTTTTTAACGAAAATTTTTCTATAGAAAAAATTTTGTAACGAAAATTTTTCTATAGAAAACATTTTTGAAAGAAAATTTTTTTATAGAAAAAAATTTTTGAAGGAATATTTTTCTATAGGAAAATATTTTAACGAAAAATTTCTATAGAAAAAAATGTTTAACGAAGATTTTCCGATAGAAAAAAATTTTCTACAGAAAAAATTTTTTAAAGAAAATTTTTCAATAGAAAAAATTTTCTAACGAAAATGTTTCAATAGAAAACAATTTTTTAAGGAAATTTTTCTATAGAAAAATTTTTAATGAAAATTTTCCCATAGAAAAATTTTCCTTTAGAAAAAATTTTGCTAAGAATTTCCGTTAACAAATTTTATCTATAGAAAAATTTTCGTTAAAAAATTTTTAAAAAATTGTTTCTATAGAAAAATTTTCGTTAAAAAATTTTTTCTATAGAAAAATTTTCGTTAAAAAATTTTTTCTATAGAAAAATTTTCGTTAAAAAATTTTTCTATAGAAAAATTTTCGTTAAAAAATTTTTTTTATAGAAAAATTTTCGTTAAAAAATTTTTTCTATAGAAAAATTTTCGTTAACAATTTTTTTCTATAGAAAAATTTTTTTTTATAGAAAAATTTTCGTTAAAATTTTTTTTCTATAGAAAAATTTTCGTTAAAAAATTTTTTCTATAGAAAAATTTTCGTTAAAAAATTTTTTCTATAGAAAAATTTTCGTTAAAAAATTTTTTCTATAGAAAAATTTTCGTTAAAAAATTTTTTCTATAGAAAAATTTTCGTTAAAAATTTTTTCTATCGAAAAATTTTCGTTAAGAAATTTTTTTCTATAGTAAAGTTTTCGTTAAAAATTTTTTTCTATAGTAAAGTTTTCGTTAAAAATTTTTTTCTATAGAAAAATTTTCGTTAAAAAATTTTTTCTATAGAAAAATTTTCGTTAAAAAATTTTTTCTATAGAAAAATTTTCGTTAAAAAATTTTTTCTATAGAAAAATTTTCGTTAAAAAATTTTTTCTATAGAAAAAATTTTGTTAAAAAATTTTTTCTATAGAAAACTTTTCGTTAAAATATTTTTTCTATAGAAAAATTTTTGTTAAAAAATTTTTTCTAAAGAAAAATTTTCGTTAAAAAATTTTTTCTATAGAAAAATTTTCGTTAAAAAATTTTTTCTATAGAAAAATTTTCGTTAAAAAATTTTTTAACGAAAATTTTTTCTCAAAAAATAACAAATTATTCGGGATGTAAATATTATTCAAAAAGAAGTATATTTGCATTTGATCCCAAACCTGTTACATTTATTTATTAATGTAACAGATCAATTTATTGATAAAAAGCCAAAAAATGTTTGCGGAGAAACCAAATTCCTCGACGCGTTTCGATGGTTGGTTAAGCCATCACTTCAGGAGGATTATCATCAATTTAGACAGATAGAAAACCTCGCATTATTACTAAATTTACAAACATAACTATTAAGAATTATGTTCATAAACCAAAAGTAAAAGCGTAGATTATCGATTGAACAAAAACAAACATTTTTCAGTTTTCATCTACCCTCACTTCCCACATTCTTGCTGTAGCCGTACATAGTTCTTAATAGTTATGTTTGTAAATTTAGTAATAATGCGAGGTTTTCGATCTGTCTAAATTGGGGATAATCCTCCTGAAGAGATAGCTTAACCAACCATCGAAACGCGTCGAGGATTTTGGTTTCTCCGCAAACATTTTTTGGCTTTTTATCAATAAATTGATCTGTTACATTAATAAATAAATGTAACAGGTTTGGGATCAAATGCAAATACACTTCTTTTTGAGGAAAATTTTTTCATAGAAAAATTTTTGTTGAAAAATTTTTTCTATAGAAAAATTTTCGTAAAAAAATTTTTTCTATAGAAAAATTTTCGTTAGTAAATTTTTTCTATAA
>OW121743.1:67851207-67923707 GCA_933228675.1 Stomorhina lunata
TGCTGTTAAGGTTTTTTGTCTTTTTTAAATGTTTGTGTTTATATTGTTGCAAATTATTTAACAAACTAAATTATACCATTGGTTTTTTGAGTTAAATACCAAAACAATTATTATATTTGTATTCAATCTGCACTATTATTAAGTTTTGTTCTCTAATTTGTTTGAATTTAAGTACATGCATTTGCTGAGCTTTGTTTTAACGATCGTTTAAGATGAAATTGTTTTAGGATGATTGATTTAAATTGTTAACTTGCTAAGTCATTGCAAACATTGGTGGAGGGTCATATTAAGAAAATAATTATAAAAAAAAACTCAAAGTCATACTATGCAACTTAGATCTAGAATATTAAATTCAAAGATTTATTTAAGCAAGGCATTGACATAAAGAGTGTTCTAAAAAAAATATGCATTTACCATTTTAGACAAAATTTATCCATAGTGCAAGAAATAATTTATTTTTTGATCAAGTTAGTGTCTATAGATATGTCAGATACTATTATTTTAGAAATTATTAATTTTCAATAGTTATTTCAATCAAAATGGACTGCGAAAAAAAGTTCGTGAAAATGTAATTAAAAGTTTTCAAAAAATCCGTCATGGACTTTTAAAAAATAGCTAAAAATTTGAAAGTTGACCCTTGAACGTTTTCTAATTCCATCAGATGGTATAAGGAAAACCTGAGCATTGAAAGAAAATCTGGATCAGGGAGGAAAAAAGGTCCTACGGATATTGGTAAGGCAAAAGAAGTCGAGCGACTCTTTCGAAGAGCGCCTAACACTTCTTTAAGAAAAGCAGCATCTGGCACAATAAACACAGAAATTTATATAAAGGAGTGCCTACAAAAACGGTTGTTACCCTTTTTAAGAGAGCACAGAGTGACTACATTTTTTTGGCCCGATTTGGCATCATGCCATTATGGAAAAAGGCACTTGAGTGGTACTCAAAGAATAATGTCATTTTTGTACCACGTGGGCAAATCCACCTAACTGTCCAGAACTTCGGCCTGTGAAAAGGAATTGGGCTCTGGTAAAAAAGGAATTGAAGAACACAGGCAAGATTTCTAAGAACATGTCCGATTTTAAGCGCATGTGGAACACATGCTCCAAAAAGGTATCAGAAGCAACTGAAAAATCTTTAATGGGAGGGTTTCCGAAAAAATTCGATAATTTTGCAAAACCCGAGTACTAAGTAAACATTTTAATGCTAAATGATTTTGTATAATATGTCATTATATTTGCGTATTTTGTAGAGTTTTTATATTAAAAGGTTTGATTTTTATTTAAGAAAATCCAACTACAAATTTTTTTTAGAGCACTCTTTAATCATTAAATTATATTTGTAATAAAATACAGACTATGATATAGTTAAAATCTAAAACATTGGGTGCCCTTCTAGTCTATTGGTTAGTACGATAAATGCAGTTATTGATTCAGATCTGGTTTATATTTGTGTCATTTCCAATATGTTTAACATTGGCGTATCACAACGCAATGATTCTTCAATTCTTCTAAAATAATTTACTCTAAAAGTGGATCTTTGAATGTTCTTTATATGATAAAAACAAAGAAGCATATGACCTAGACCAACGATGGGCAAATACGGCTCCTTCATTTGATCTGTCTTCAGTACATTTTATTACACCCTTCACCAGCACAGGTGGAAAGGATATTATAAGTTTGTGCTGATGTATGTAACGCAAAGAAATATTTGTCTTAGATCCACTTTTTAGTATACAAATAGGCATAGAATCATTTTCTAAGTCGATTCAGCGATGCCAGTACGTCCGTCCGTCTGGCTGGCTGGACCCCCATGTAAACCATGTAATCAAAGTAGAGGTCGCAATTCTTAAGAAAATGTGATAAAAATTTGGCACATATAATTTTTTTGACATGGCTATTGAAATTCGTCAAAATTTTTCTATAGAAACTTTTTTTTATCAAAAATGTTTCTATTGAAAATTTTTTTTATTAAAAATTTTCATTCTGGAAATTTTTTTATCAAAAATTTTTAAATAGAAAATTTTTTTATTAAAAAATTTTCTATAGAAAATTTTTTTATTTAAAATTTTTCTATGGAAAATTTTTTTTATACAAAAATTTTTGATCAAAAATATTTTGTATAGCAAATTTTTGTATCAAAACGTTTTCAAAAGAAAATTTTTTTATCAAAAAGTTTTCTATTGAAAATTCTTTTGTTATCAATTTTTCTATAGAAAATTTTTGTATCAAAAATTTTTCTGTGCAAAACTTTTTCGGTTTTTGATAAAAGCATTTTCTATAGAAAATTTTCTTAACTTAAATTTTTCTTTAGAAAAGTTTTATATCAAACATTTTTCTTTAGAAAATTTTTTTATAAAAAATTTTTCTTTAGAAAACTTTTACATCAAAAACTGAAAAATGGAAAATATTTGTGTGTTTCTGTTCGGATGATAATCTTCGCTTTATGTTGATATTTGTTGGGCACAATAATAATAAATTCGTATTTATCCAGTCGTATTTATCCAGTCGTATTTATTCAGTCCCTAGAATTAGGGATAATCCTCCTGATGAGATGGCCTTACCAGCCATCGAAAGGCGTCGAGGAAAGGTTTCCCCACCAACATTTTTTGGTTTTATCAAAAAACTATTTATTACAATAATAAATAATTGTAATAAATTGGGATTCTTAGTGCAATACACTACAGTAAAACTTTTTAGTAAAATGTTTGATGTCCTAAAATTTTGATAAACCTTTTTAAAAACTTGTTCTATTGATAATTTTTGTATTAAAGTTTTTCTACTGTAATTTTTTTTATCAAACATTTTTCTATAAAAAGTTTTTGTATCAAAAATTTTTCTATAAAAAGTTTGTTTAATTTTTCTATAAAAAATTTTTGTATTAAAAATTTTTCTATAGAAAATTTTTGTATCAAAAATTTTTCTATAGAAAATTTTTGTATCAAAAATTTTTTTATAGAAAATTTTCAATCAAAAATATTTCTATAGAACATTTTTGTATCAAAAATTTTTCTATAGAAAATTTTTGTATCAAAAATTTTTCTATAGAAAATTTTTGTATCAAAAATTTTTCTATAGAAAATTTTTGTATCAAAAATTTTTCTGTAGAAAATTTTTGTATCAAAAATTTTTCTGTAGAAAATTTTTGTATCAAAAATTTTTCTATAGAAAATTTTTGTATCAAAAATTTTTCTATAGAAAATTTTTGTATGAAAAATTTTTCTATAGAAAATTTTTGTAACAAAAATTTTTCTATAGAAAATTTTTGTATCAAAAATTTTTCTATAGAAAATTTTTATATCAAAAATTTTTCTATAGAAAATTTTTGTATCAAAAATTTTTCTATAGAAAATTTTTGTATGAAAAATTTTTCTATAGAAAATTTTTGTATCAAAAATTTTTCTATGGAAAATTTTTGTATCAAAAATTTTTCTATAGAAAATTTTTGTATCAAAAATTTTTCTATAGAAAATTTTTGTATCAAAAATTTTTCTGTAGAAAATTTTTGTATCAAAAATTTTTCTATAGAAAATTTTTGTATCAAAAATTTTTGTGTAGAAAATTTTTGTATCAAAAATTTTTCTATTGAAAATTTTTGTATCAAAAATTTTTCTGTAGAAAATTACGTATCAAAAATTTTTCTGTGGAAAATTATCTATTGAAAATAGTTTTTTTATCAAAAATTTTTTTATTAAAACTACTTTTGTCAAAATTTTTTTTAAAGAAAATCTCTTTATCAAACACCGAAAAGATTTTCTATTGCTAAATTTTCACAATAAAAAATTTCTATAGAAAAATTTTCTACAGAAAAATTTCATATACAAAATTTTTTATACAAAAAAATTATTGTAGAACAATTTTTGTTAAAAAACAATTTTAAAGAAATATTTTTTTCCATAATAATGTTGTTATCAAAAATTTTTTTTCAAAAAGAAGATTATTCGCATTTGATCCCTAATCTGTTACATTTATTTATTAATGTTTTAGAAAATTTATTTATCAAAAATGTTTCTGTAGAAAATTTTTTTATCGACAATTTTTCTATAGAAAATTGTATCAAAAAAAAATTTTTGAAACATTTTTTTAACAAAAATTTTTCTATAGAATTTTTTTATAAAAATTTTTCTATAGAATTTTTTTATAAAAAAATTTTCCATTAAACATTTTTTTATCAACATTTTTATTGACTGAGCCAAACGGCAAAAAAGGCGAAATTAAGAGGAGGAACTTAAAAGAGCTTAAGAGTTTTGAATCCTTGTAATTTAAAAACTATAATTCATGATATGGCCTTAGGTCATCGTAGGTTAAAAGTGGGGACGATTTTGGACACATTTTTTTAAAATTTCATGAAAAAATATTGATATTTGTGGCCAAAATAGCAATTCCGGAAAGTGGGACCTATGGGAGGTACCATAAATAATAAACCGATTTTGACCAATTTCAATAGCCATGGTCCCATTATCAAAAAAATGATCTGTGCCAAATTTCATCAAGTTATCCTTAGAATTGCGACCTGTAGTTTGATTACAAGGTTTACATAGGGGTCCAGCCAGTGAGCCAGACGGACGGACGGACATCACTAAATCGACTCAGAAATTCTAAGCCTATTGGTATACTAAAAGGTGGGTCTAAGACAAATATTTCTATGCGTTACAAACATCAGCACAAACTTATAATACCCTTTCCACCTATGGGTGTGAAGGGTATAACAAAGGCTTCCGGTGGGTGGCCAAAACGGCGATTGTTATTTGTATATAAATCATTTAGAAAAAAACCAAATATAAAATCTACTTTTGATTCATTTTTAGCAAATAATAGATACATAAACATAATATTTAAAGTGATTGATTTCTATTCTATCCCTTTTTCTTGTTGAAAAGAACATTATAACAAATTTTTTTTTTTCAAAATAATTTGAAATTTTCGTCTTAAACAATTAATAAAAGAACATTAAGCTGGCTTTCATTGAGTTCTTAAAACCATTGATCTCTTCCGATATTCCATCTTGTTTTAGTTTATACAATTACTACAATTCAATTAAAATTGTTTTAGTTATCTAATTATATCTTTACAATCACTCAAAATTCTTAACAGTAAAAAATCATTGACTCACTATAATTAGTTTTACAAAAAAAAAAAAAAATTAAATTAAGGTAAATATAAAGCAGTGGCTTCAAAAAGGTCAAGCAGTCATAAAACGTAAACGAATTTTTTGCTTATTATATTAGTAACAATTAAATGGTTATTAACTACTCAAAATATTGAACTGATTTACTTCACAGAAAAAAAATATATAATTAATGATTTTTGAAAAAATTCCTTTCAAAAAAAATTTTAAGGTTATTTGAATGAAATCAAGGAAAATTGTGGCCTATAACCATTTTGAAATAGTAATGAATTTTCGAAAAAAGCCAAACAAAAATATGAAAGTCGCTAACTGCCCAGTAAAGCCAAGTATTTCTTTTCAAAATTTCAAAGAATACTTTTAATTATGCAAAAATCTATAACAACCGGTCACAAAAATTATTTAACCCTTCTAAAATAATTTCAAAAAAATTTTTTGGATGTTGAAAGTGAAATGCTTGTAAATAAAAAAAATTGATATAGATCATCAATCAAAATATGCCAAAAGTGTTTATTTTATTGCTTAAAAGCCAACCGCTTTTTACTTAATAGATTTAAATCATTTATCTACAAACATAATGCAATTATACAAAATCAATAATTTATTTGTTTAAATAAAACAATACAAAATTAACATTCGCTTATAAATATTACAAAAAGATTTGTCTTTTAATTTTTATGAGTTCGTTTTTAAATTTTTATGTAAAACAAAAGAAGTGAAAATGAATTTACATATTTACGGTCACTTTGTCGGCTTGAGAAAAAAAAACTGCTTATATAAGACCAAAGATAATGCAAATTAAAGCCAATCAATTCAAAATATTTAAATAAATCTTTTAAGATCTGAACTCTGTTTTTTTTTTTTATTTATATTAATTTGTTATTATTTTTATGCCGCTATACGAAAATAACATTTCTTTGACAAATATTATTAAAAATTAATTTCTTAGTCATAGTCTAGTCATAGTCTAGTCATAGTCTAGTCATAGTCTAGTCATAGTCTAGTCATAGTCTAGTCATAGTCTAGTCATAGTCTAGTCATAGTCTAGTCATAGTCTAGTCATAGTCTAGTCATAGTCTAGTCATAGTCTAGTCATAGTCTAGTCATAGTCTAGTCATAGTCTAGTCATTGTCTAGTCATAGTCTAGTCATAGTCTAGTCATAGTCTAGTCATAGTCTAGTCATAGTCTAGTCATAGTCTAGTCATAGTCTAGTCATAGTCTAGTCATAGTCTAGTCATAGTCTAGTCATAGTCTAGTCATAGTCTAGTCATAGTCTAGTCATAGTCTAGTCATAGTCTAGTCATAGTCTAGTCATAGTCTAGTCATAGTCTAGTCATAGTCTAGTCATAGTCTAGTCATAGTCTAGTCATAGTCTAGTCATAGTCTAGTCATAGTCTAGTCATAGTCTAGTCATAGTCTAGTCATAGTCTAGTCATAGTCTAGTCATAGTCTAGTCATAGTCTAGTCATAGTCTAGTCATAGTCTAGTCATAGTCTAGTCATAGTCTAGTCATAGTCTAGTCATAGTCTAGTCATAGTCTAGTCATAGTCTAGTCATAGTCTAGTCATAGTCTAGTCATAGTCTAGTCATAGTCTAGTCATAGTCTAGTCATAGTCTAGTCATAGTCTAGTCATAGTCTAGTCATAGTCTAGTCATAGTCTAGTCATAGTCTAGTCATAGTCTAGTCATAGTCTAGTCATAGTCTAGTCATAGTCTAGTCATAGTCTAGTCATAGTCTAGTCATAGTCTAGTCATAGTCTAGTCATAGTCTAGTCATAGTCTAGTCATAGTCTAGTCATAGTCTAGTCATAGTCTAGTCATAGTCTAGTCATAGTCTAGTCATAGTCTAGTCATAGTCTAGTCATAGTCTAGTCATAGTCTAGTCATAGTCTAGTCATAGTCTAGTCATAGTCTAGTCATAGTCTAGTCATAGTCTAGTCATAGTCTAGTCATAGTCTAGTCATAGTCTAGTCATAGTCTAGTCATAGTCTAGTCATAGTCTAGTCATAGTCTAGTCATAGTCTAGTCATAGTCTAGTCATAGTCTAGTCATAGTCTAGTCATAGTCTAGTCATAGTCTAGTCATAGTCTAGTCATAGTCTAGTCATAGTCTAGTCATAGTCTAGTCATAGTCTAGTCATAGTCTAGTCATAGTCTAGTCATAGTCTAGTCATAGTCTAGTCATAGTCTAGTCATAGTCTAGTCATAGTCTAGTCATAGTCTAGTCATAGTCTAGTCATAGTCTAGTCATAGTCTAGTCATAGTCTAGTCATAGTCTAGTCATAGTCTAGTCATAGTCTAGTCATAGTCTAGTCATAGTCTAGTCATAGTCTAGTCATAGTCTAGTCATAGTCTAGTCATAGTCTAGTCATAGTCTAGTCATAGTCTAGTCATAGTCTAGTCATAGTCTAGTCATAGTCTAGTCATAGTCTAGTCATAGTCTAGTCATAGTCTAGTCATAGTCTAGTCATAGTCTAGTCATAGTCTAGTCATAGTCTAGTCATAGTCTAGTCATAGTCATAGTCTAGTCATAGTCTAGTCATAGTCTAGTCATAGTCTAGTCATAGTCTAGTCATAGTCTAGTCATAGTCTAGTCATAGTCTAGTCATAGTCTAGTCATAGTCTAGTCATAGTCTAGTCATAGTCTAGTCATAGTCTAGTCATAGTCTAGTCATAGTCTAGTCATAGTCTAGTCATAGTCTAGTCATAGTCTAGTCATAGTCTAGTCATAGTCTAGTCACAGTCTAGTCATAGTTTGTTTGTTCATGTTATTGTAGTTTTTGTGGGAATATATTTACATTTTTGCCCCATTGTGCTTTGTGTACTGAATAATTTTACAACCTGTCTTTCAAAAGATGTGTTTGGGCTACTACCACTTATTTTAAAGTAATTAATCACATAATTTAGTGATTAAAATTTAACAAGCTGCTGTGTTCGTCAATTGATAATCAAAGATTAGCTGGCTTTTTTATAAAATTGTTCAAATTTCTATATATTTTCTAACAAAACTAATTTGATATAGGATTTAATCATAAATATGGGACTTTGTCTTGACTTTGATAAATGTTGTGAATAAAGCTTAAGGTATTTTTTGTGATAATTTTAGCCTTTGTTTGCAGAAGACATGAAATTAAAAATTGAAATAAATCTAAGTAAATAAAAATTTTTGAAAAATGTGTAACTTTTAATTGATGAAGGTAAATAGTAGTTTTGTAATCGATTAGTTATTTTGGATTTAGCTTAAAGTGTTGCACAATTTTTTTTTTAAGTTTTTGTATTAAATTAATTACTTTGTTTATTTTATAATTTTTTATGTTTAATTATTAACAAAAAAAAAATAACAATTAAATTTTAATAATTAAACGTCTCTGAGTGTAGACGTCAAAAATTTTCAAGTTCAGTTTTAATTACATAATCTAGTTTCATTTTTCATGCTCATGTCATTAATTTTGTTTGGAAAAATATTGTGAATTATGAAATATAATATAGTACTTATTTTTTAAGTCGATTTAGTGCACTTGCAGTTTTTTTTTCTGATGTGAAAAATAAATTTTTGTATATTATGGCTGAACATGTCTAAGGTATTATTTATTCGTTTTTTTTTTCTTAACCATTGATTAAGTGTGTTAATATGACTTTTTATTTAATACGTATTTGCTTTAAATTTAAGTTACATATTTATAAAAATAAGCTCAATATTCAATTTTTTTATAATTTAAAAATATTTATTACCTAAATGTTTTTCTGTAGCTACACAATCGGTTTTAGTGCTTAATTTACTTGTTAAATAAATTTTACTTTTTTTAAGTAAAACCTATATTTTTCCAACTTTCTTTATTTAACTTGTTTTCGTTGTTAACATTTTTTTAGTATTATTATTTTCTGCACCAACATTTTATATGTAGACCTGAAAAGACAACAAACAACCCATCAGACAAATAACCAGCCAACAACATCCACATAGACATATATTTTTTGTGTTGTTGTTTTACAAGATCAACAACATTAAGCTACATCATGATGATCGTCACTATCATCATTATTACCATCATCATCATTATTATATCAGATCACTATTATTAAGTTTTCTTTTCAAACTATAGACAATCCAACAGACAACAGTAGTGACATCGACCACTTTCTCCTTTAACTTGTAAATAAGTGTGACCGACTTGATCGTTTGTATAGCTTTTAGTGGTTGAATCTGGTTTTTTGTTTTTCAATTTTATTGAACTTGCAAAAATTGCAAAATGTGTTTTCAATACAAAAATCTATTAACCTAAGGGGGTGGGGAAATCCTAAACAATCTTTATAGCCTAACCGACTGAAAATACTTTGGGAAACATTGTCCAAAACATTATGATACAGGAAATATCTTTAGTTTTTAGAAAAGCACTAGCATGAAGAAATATAAATGATAGATGACACTATGCTAATATATAATTTGGGTAATTTATATTTTAAAAAATTAATTACTAAGTATTTGAAATTTTTATAATCGCTTTTGACACTCAAAATACTATAGCAACAATTAGTCTTTTAGTTTTCGCATATAAGATTTTGCCTAAATTATAATTTGTAGATGATAAAAGCGACAATTTGCCAAACTTATACAGCCATGTCGATGTGCCTTTAGGTCAAACATGTCAATGATCGATACGATATTCACACTAAGGCAAATATCAGAAAAAGTTAATAAACAAAATATTGACAAATTTTATCTGGTCATGGAATTTAAAGCCTCTTTAAACACCTATAAGGGATAAATATAATGAAATCATGTCTGAGTATTGAATACCATCAATTTTAAAATTTTCAAAAAATTACAAAATCCAACTTTTAAAAAATTACTATTTTTATAATAACCTTTTCAAAAATTTCCTATTTTTATAGGAAATTTTTCAAAAATTTCCTATTTTTATAGGAAATTTTTCAAAAATTTACTATTTTTATAGGAAATTTTTAAAAAAATTTACTATTTTTATAGGAAATTTTTTGAAAATTTAATATTTTTATAGGTAATTGTTCAAAAGTTTAATATTTTTATAAGCAATTTTTAAAAAATTTACTATTTTTATAGGAAAATTTTCGAAAGTTTACTATTTTTTTAGGAAAATTTTTTAAAAATTTACCACTTTTATAGGAAGTATTTCAAAAATTTTGTTATTTTATAAGAAAATTTTCGAAAATTTATTTTTCTAAGAGAAAATTTTTCGCAAATTTTTTATTTTTATAGGAATTTTTTTTAATTAACTATTTTTGCAGGAAATTTTTTTAAAAATTTATTATTTCTATAGGAAATTTTTCAATAATTTACTATTTTTATAGGAAATTTTTCAAAAATTTACTATTTTTATAGGAATTTTTTTTAAAATTTTCTATTTTTTCAAAAATTTACAATTTTTGTAAGAAATTTTTTTACTATTTTTATCGGAAATTTTTTTAACATTTACTATTTTTATAGGAAATTTTTCAAAAATTTTGCTATTTTTGTAAGAAAATTTTTTAAAAATTTCCTATTTTTATAGGAAATTTTTCAAAAATTTACTATTTTTATAGGAAAATTTTCGAAAGTTTCTATTTTTATAGGAAAATTTTCGAAAGTTTACTATTTTTATAGGAAAATTTTTTGAAAATTTACCACTTTCATACGAAGTATTTCAAAAATTTTGTTATTTTATAAGAAAATTTTCGAAAATTTATTTTTCTAAGAGAAAATTTTTCGCAAATTTTTTATTTTTATAGGATTTTTTTTAAATTAACTATTTTTGCAGAAATTTTTTTAAAAATTTATTATTTCTATAGGAAATTTTTCAATAATTTACTATTTTTATAGGAAATTTTTCAAAAATTTACTATTTTTATAGGAAATTTTTTTTAAATTTTCTATTTTTTCAAAAATTTATAATTTTTGTAAGAAATTTTTCAAACATTTACTATTTTTATCGGAAATTTTTTTAACATTTACTAATTTTATAGGAAATTTTTCAAAAATTTGCTATTTGTCTAAGAAAATTTTCCAAAAATTTCCTATTTTTATAGGAAATTTTTCAAAAATTTACTATTTTTATAGGAAATTTTTCAAGAATTTACTATTTTTATAGGAAATTTTTCAAAAATTTACTATTTTTATAGGAATTTTTTCAAAAATTTACTATTTTTATAGGAAATTTTTCAAAAATTTACTATTTTTATAGGAAATATTTCAAAAATTTACTATTTTTATAGGAAATTTTTCAAAAATTTACTATTTTTATAGGAAATTTTTCAAAAATTTACTATTTTTATAGGAAATTTTTCAAAAATTTACTATTTTTATAGGAAAATTTTCAAAAATTTACTATTTTTATAGGAAATTTTTCAAAAATTTACTATTTTTATAGGAAATTTTTCAAAAATTTACTATTTTTATAGGAAATTTTTCAAAAATTTACTATTTTTATAGGAAAATTTTCAAAAATTTACTATTTTTATAGGACATTTTTTGAAAATTCTCAATTTTTATAGGAAATTTTTCAAAAATTTCCTATTTTTATAGGAAGTTTTTCAAAAATTTTCTATTTCTATAGGAAATTTTTCAAAAGTTTACTATTTTTATAGGTAATTTTTCAAAAGTTTACTGTTTTTATATTAAATTTTTTAAAAATATACTATCTTTATAGAAAATTTTTCAAAAATTAACTATTTTTATAGGAAATTTTTCAAAAATTTACTATTTTTATAGGAGATTTTTTAAAAATTTACTATTTTTATAGGAAATTTTTCGAAAATTTGCTATTTTTATAGCAAAATTTTTGAAAATTTATTATTTTTATTGGAAATTTTTCAAAAATTTACTATTTTTATAGGAAACTCTTCGAAAATTTAATATTTTTATAGGAAATTAAAAAAAAAAATACTATTTTTATAGGAAATTTTTCGAAAAGTTTCTATTTTATAATAAAATTTAATAGCAAATTTTTTGAAAATTTGCTAATTTTTCTGATTGGTCTTAACTTGTAAGTGAAGTATTGAAAAATCATAATTTCGAAAAGTGAAATCTATTTGAGGTAGCCTAAATAATAGATTTATTTCGGTTAGCTTAGTAGTAATGATCATACAAAAGCAATGAAATTTCATTTTATTATCTTTAAAATTACGACATTTACTATGACAACATAGACGCCCAGAGGGACAAGCAGACCGACGGACATCATTAAACCTTGAGTTTATCGATTACTTAAAGTTGGGTCTCCGATTATTTCTATGCGTTACATACATCAACACTCGCATTAATACCCCTTCCACCTATGACAGTGAAGGGTATAAAAATGTTAATGAAATCAGCAAAAAATGCATGTGTTCTAAGTCTTTTGTTTTTAGATTACAAATTATTTGCTTCAAAGTCAGTTTAAGTATAGATCACAAAATTTTTAAACTTTGATCTTGAATTTTTATTATTTCGTTCTTTGGTCCCTATGATCGAAAATCAAATAACTGATTTAAATCACTAGTGCTTGATCATTAGTTTTGTTTTGGTATATAAGATTCAACTAAGAACAAAATTAGACCTATCCCTATGTTAAAAATATAAGTATAAATATTACATCTGTATATGTAGTTAATCATTTTAATATATATCTAGTTAACATCTTAAAAATAATAAAAAAATATTTTACTTACCATTCTTTTTATCATCGTTAGTCTGCTCTTTACCAACCTCGGTATCCTTTGAGGGCTTGGCTTGTACGTCATTTATAATTAAAAATAAAAATATACCAAAATATAAAATGTTTGATTTTGGCAACATTGTGTTATTGTTTAATTTTGAAAGAGTTTCGCGACACTAAAAGAAAATATATAAAGAAATAAAAGAAGAAAGATAGCACTGCAAAAGAGATGGAAGACTTTTTTTTAGAATTCATATTTAGTGTGGGAAAAATTTAATATTCCTTAAAATAATTATACTGTATTCCATGCTTGCTTTAACAACAAAACATAGAAGTAAAATAAAATTAGCTCGCAGTTTAATAAAAAATAATATGTATGTATGATTTGGTATGATAATCTCAGTAACGCAGCTGGATAAATACGCATAAATATATACAGTTTTTAACCTTCATCTGCTCCTAAAAAAAAAATCACGTTGTCTATCTTTGCGTAGTTTTCTACGCATGCAATATTATTTATAGTTTTTGGTACAACATTTTAAAAACTCTGGGAGGAAACAGTTAGAAAAAGTAATTTATATTTATTTGGTAGACGAAAAAACTTTTTTTTGCATTTCGAAGTCTTAAATTAGCTTTCCACCGAGAAAGACTATATGAGGAAAAACCATTTCCCATTGTCATGAACTTAGTTCAAAACAATACGTTGGTACTAATTTTGTTAGCATAAGCTTATACTCAATAGTACGCTGGCCGAAAGGTGGAAAATAGTAGTGGTCACCGATAGACAGCGCCCTATAATAAAGCCTCGAATTTCGGAAAAAAACGACGGAAGTAAAGTTGTAAACCTAATATTTTGAAGGTTTGAAGGGTAAAAAGGTAGCACCTTTTATATAACTAACAGATGTATCACTTTACTAGATTATGAAGATTCTGGCACTAATTATTCGTCATCTTCTTTTTAGTTTTTCTTGTAAATGGTGTAAAAATAATAATCAAAAAGAACTTTTCCATGTGTAAAAATCACAATGATTGGCAAAAAAGAGCCATGACATCAAAAATTCCCACCAAAAACGTATGTTTTTTCCCATATGCATAGAAAACTACGCAAGGGTAGACAACGTAACTTTTTTGATCCAGTCCGTAAAAAAGAAAATTTCAGAGTAAAAAATGCCTTTTATTATGCAAAATCATGTTATTTACAAAGTCAATATATTTTGTAAACTTAAAGCTAGCACTTCCAAAAAAAAACAGAGAAATTATGTAGCGTTTGCGTAGTTTTCTACGCAAAGAGCAGATGAAGGTTAAATGTATATATACAGTTTTACTAACTTATAGTTAGTAAAGTATTATAGCTAATAGAAACCTATAATTCTGTAGTAAGAAGACTAATTTCGATGAATACATCAGCAATAATAAGTAGGAAGTTTCGTTGTTTCGATCTCTGTTTTGCCTAACGGTTTTTATGATTTTTAAATTATTTTAATAAATACGAAAAGTATAAAGATTCCTAGTGGAAATCCGGGCTTTATTACAAAAGTTAGTGGTTGACCACATACATATCTCAAGTAACTGGACCCATGAGTAATATTTTAAAGGTATTGTTGGTGGAACTGTCGTAGAGTAGGTTCGCAGTTGCCAATACCGTGTGAACTTAAGACTTTAACAGCTCTTAATTTTAGATACATATACATTTAAGATACATATATATATAGATCTTGAATTGATATTAAGGCGACTTTTGTCAATTGTGGTAAGTCATTTGTAAATTCTGAAAATATAACCTTCTTTCTGAAATTTTAAACTTAAATGCAATAATTTATTTCAAAAACATTCGCAAAAGTTCTGTTATGAAAAATTGTGTTTCTTAATTTCAGTGTCTTGGCGCTATCTCAGACGTTTATGGATATAATGGATATATATCACATATATCCATTATATCCATCCGAAGTTTTTAAAAAAATCATTGAATACTTTTGGAGTTATTCCATTTTAATTCGAAATTCCTTATTCTTTACGACATTCCATATTAAAAAATGGTACAGTTTTTGAGATCATTTTCAAAAATCATATATCAGTTTTTTTTTTAAATTTTTGCTCAAAAAATATTAGAAATTATTAATTTTTTCGTCAGTGTGTTAATACAAACAAATGGTATAATAAAACTTAAGTAAGATACGGTTGATTTCTTAAAGCATTTCGATGTACCCTCAACTGGAATTTTCAAAATTTCGCCGAAACCTAGCTTTTTCTGTTATAATTTGAGAAAACTGTTTTAAAACTATTGATAAATAGTTTAAAACTATTGATATATAAAATGAACATTAATTTTTTTTAAAAACCTTTTTTCCCCCTGGGTCAAATGTCGAAATTAGTATTTTTTAATTTTACTAAAAATTTTCAAGTTTTTCTGAACTTTGTAGCAAATTTCAATCAAAATGCAAAAAGTAACTCTAGGGAACCAAGAAGAAAATTTTAATTAAAAATATATTATATAAACCTTAAAAAACATGGGGTCAAAATGTAAGACCAACAAAATTTTGAGTCATATAAGACCCCGTGTCTATATACGTTTTAAAACTATTTTTTTACAAATCAACTTTATCTTGGTATGAAACAAGTACTTTTGAGCATTTGTATTGAAATTCGCTATAAAATACATAAAATTGCGTGGTTTTGTCAAATTTTAAGTTAAGCTTATCTAATTGTATTTAAGGCGTTATGTCACAAACACAATCACGGCTGCAGGCTACATCCTGTTAAAATAACAATATACGTATTCAAATGGAAATAATTTTTTTAGCGTCGACACAGCCACACGACTACCGACCACCTTTGTAGCTGTAGCCAAAATTATACTATTTTTGTTGGCGACAATAACAGATTCAGTGCTGTCAGCACAAAAAAATTTATGTTGATAATTTACATACTTATCAAATTTTTATATATACAGTGAAAACTCTCATAACCGGACACTCACCGTCGCGGCATTTTTTGTCCGGTTGTAAGAGGTGTCCGCTTAAAAGAGGTACAACTTTTTTTTGAATACATCTTTTTATTTTATAATGCTAAGCTTTTTACTGCGGTCGAAAAAATTGATTCAGGTTTGACTGCTTTAATTTAGACCGACTTAATTTGAGTTATTGAGATTCAAAATGACTTTCAGTATTTTTATCTGTTGGAACGCGACAAAGTCGTCTTTTGCAAAATGCTTTAAACGAACAATTTGTTTTAATGCTTCATCATAAGTATTTATGAGATCAGGTAGCGTTACCGCTGACAAATTTGAAAAAGTCGCAAAAAAAGTCGCTTTTTATAAAAAAAGTCGTACAAAAAGTCACTTTCAACAAAAAAAGTCGGACACTTTTTTAAAACATTTTACTTAAACAATGAAAAAAGACAATCATTCATACTTGAAAAATTATTATACATATATAGGCAAAAATCTAACAGTTTTGATTCCTATAAAACTGACTTTCAACTCGAATAATTTTTGTACTCTTAGGTGTTCGGAAAATCTAATTACAGATTTGAACTTCTAAGACTTCAGGTATATTGATCATATATTAGTAGCGCAAAAACGTAAAAAAATCGAATTAAGCATTTACGTTTTTTTTTTCATATTTCGTCTTCTTTTTTCGTTTCATTTGGACCCAAGTCGTTATTTTATGAAATAGACACTATACTTGGGGAATGAATCCATTGCCCTCTAAATTTGAATTTCGTCACTTCAAATACTACATCATGGCTGCCAAAAATTTAAGCACGTTTTCGCCACTTTTTCAATTTTTTCGCATATTTTTCGGCCCCCTCAATGAATTCCTAAAAAATGAATAAGGATTGGTAGATCTTTCAGTTGTGCATCGTTTGATATATATCTCATTTATGTGCTCCATATTGGTATAACATACGACAGGTGCAAATAACGAAAATTTGCACACTCGCAAATATGTATAAAAATTCCAAACTACCTCATAAACTGAGTTTCTGTCATTTAATACCTAAAAACAAAAGCACACCAAAAAATCATTTTTTGCTAAAATTGTATTAAGATTTTGAAAATAGTGCTAAAAATTATATATTGCTTTTAATGATTTTAGATAGCAAACTGAGACCAAAGTGATGGCATTTATACTTAAGTTAAAATCATTTTAGGAAATTTTAGTTGAGATATTGAATATGGGCTAAAAATAAAAATTTTTAATAATTTTCTAAAAAGGTGTCAAAAGTCGCACAAAACTCGAAAAAGTGGCAAAAAGGGCCATGGAAAAAAGTCGCAGGTTGCGTCGCAGGCCACCTAAAAAGTCGCAAATTGAGACTTTAGTCGCATAACGGTAACGCTGCATGCACATCGTCTTCAGAATCTTCAGACCCGTTTATCTCCATAACAGCGCTTGGATATAATGTTTCTATACAGTCATCTTCAGTGAATACGATTTCATCTACTTTTAAGAACTCGCCAAATCCATTTGATTGATTGATGAACATTTATTCCAGATTCCCAATTGGAACGAATGACTTCTTTATTTTTAATGATTTCTGCGGCCTGTGTTTTGAGAACATATTTTTTTTATTTGCCATTTTTTTTGTGTTCTAAATCAATCAAAACAAGTTAATCAAACAATTTGTTAAAATAAATAGAAATTTCTTTGTTATTGGTGTTAAAAGGGGAATCACAAAATTGAATGGCATTAACACAAATATGAAACAGAGTTAGAAAAAATAGTAACTTAACAAGAGTTGTATTTATTTGGTATATATTTTTTTCTAATAAATTCGTCTTGATTTTAACGCTATGAGGGATTTTTGGATCATTATTTTAAAGTCTTGGTTTCCGCGTCCGGTTATTAGAGTGTCCGGTTATGGGAATACATTTTGTATGAAAAAACAGTTGAAAATCACGGCTCTGCAGAATTCGTCCGTTTATAGGAGGTGTCCGGTTATGGAAGGTGTCCGTTAGGAGAGGTTTCACTGTATAATGTATGTAATATTTAATAAATATATAATATAAAAATTTATATTTATATAACTCTAACTCAATTGAAGTTAATTTTCAAAAAGTTAATTTTTAAACTGTCACAACTAACATGCTTCACGTGCTAGAGGTCGATTGTAAAAATTAGTTTTTTCTATATGAGCTCTTAATCCATTATAAATCGGAAGAATATATGTATATGAAAGGTCTTAGTAGCTTTTGTTTGATACCAAAGAAGTTAATATAGGATATAACTTCTAAAGTTATGACGTATAATTCGAAAAACTTTAAAAGCCTTATGGGTTTATGGATCACACCAAAATCTTTCTACAAGAATTTTTTTAATTTAGGCATACTATCAGGTACAGGGAAACCGTTGATATCGGAGGTTAGTTACTAAAATGAATTTATGTCATTTCTATCAAAACATAAATTTTTATTTTGTCCATCTTATAAACGCGATATTGGCAACACTCATAAACAGCTGTTTCAGAATGTAGCTAACGTCTTAAGGCTACTTAGCCAACGGCTTTTGTAGTCGGTGTTCGTGTAGCCTGCTGTCATAATTGTGTTTACAGCATTATTGTTAAAGACATCGTCCACAACTTTTTTGACTTGAATTCTTCAATTTGTATATTTTTACCCATCAATGAATACAATTTTAATTTGTAATATTTGTATAACAAAATCTGCATAAAACTAAAAAATTAGATTTGAAACCGACATTGCAATATTAAAATAGATTATATTTTAAGAAAATTATACTAAATTATTTAGAAAATATGTGACTGGTAAACGTTATCCGATCACAATTATATTTCATATTTTTATTATTGGGATCCAAAGGAACAAAATTGAAGGGCTTGAGTATCTGAATTCAAAAAAACCTTTATTTAAGTTTATTATTAGATTTTAGGTAATACCTCCTGAAAATCGGTTCACAAATGCCTGACATATTACCAAACATCAAAAAAGTTTAAAAAAACAATTCGATAACTAGAGGTATGGACCAATTTTGACAAATCTAGGGAGAATATTGTAAAATCTAATATAAAAATTTGTGTAGGCCAGACCTCCATGAGTATGGGTTTCTCATCTTTTTGAAATGTTCTTTTCATTCATAATTTTAAACATTTCGTACATTCATTTTTTAATATAATTGCAAAACTTACGAAATAAATGACAAACTATTGGTGAAGGGTAAAAAGGGAATATCATTTTTTACTTTATCCTTATTTTTTACAAAATTTTTTCTATTAATTTCTGATTTTTTTGAACAAACTTAAGTATAATCTGAGCTTAACTTAAGTTCTTTGAATGTCTTTATAATATTTTATTAATACTTTTTAAAATAGCCCTTTTTTCTATTTAAAGATATTAAAAAATTTCTACAAATTTGTTTAAACTTTTTGTTCGAAATTTATTTAGACACTTAGAAAAATCGTAAACTTTTTAGTTATTGTTTTATTCTTTTTAGGATTATGGGTATTTTTATGATTTTTTTTCTTAGCAATTTTTTTGTTATATTATCTTTTTATTTAAACTCTGCTCAAGTTAAGTAATTAAATATTTATGTTTATTTGTTAATAATAAAAAAAATGTTATTAGTTGTTTAAGGCACGCAAACTTTAGATTTTTATATTTATTTTATATATATTTTTTCTTTTTGTTTAGTTGTTATAACTTTTGTAATTGTTGTAAATTTGCGGGTAAATCTATAATTTAGATTTTGCTTAAAAACACGGATATTTGATATGGTTTTGGTTTATATTGAATAAGAAAAAAAACTAAAACTTTTGCAATTATTGTATGGTCAGTTGGTTTGTGATTTACATTGATTTGTGTTAAGGCAGAATAAGAGCATATAAGAAAATATTGGAAAAAATATAATATTATAACACTTTGGATATTTTTTTTTAGATATAAAAAAATTTAATTTTAAGTCTTAAAGTGGCTTTGAAAACTACTAGTGCAGAAAATTAAGAAAAAAAAAATATTGTAATGAATATTGTGTATTGATTTTGATTTGTTTTATTTGTTATTATTTTTTTAAAAATATATGATTTAATCATTTCTGTGGCTTTTAGTTAAACAACAGGAAAATTTATAATATTTTACAACAATTGCATGTCAAAATATATGTTATGTTAACACCAAGAAATATAAGGAGTTTGTTTATCTTTACATTTTTGTTTGTTGAAAATCACTTTATTTGAAAATATTTTATTAAATATTCATAAACACTTTTTAACAGCTGCTTAAGTTTTGAGTTAAAAATTTTATTTGAAATTTGTAATTAAAATTGTTTTTTTTTTTTTCGATTATCATATTTTTGAAATCATTGTTATTAAATTAATTTTTATTTCAAATTAAAATCTTTTAATATTTGAAATTTTTAACACGGAACTTGTTTTGTTTTTAGATTTACTGAAGTTTTATTTTTAATTAGTTTTAAAAGATTTTATTCAAAAGTATTTGGAAAATTACTGTTGCCTTAGCTTAAGATAATATGGCAATTTTTCTTTTTTTTATCAACAAAAAACCAGTTAAGAAACTTATTTCCTTATTTTTCACAAAACTAGAGTCATCAATTTGCGCGTTTATGCCTCGCACTTGCGTAATGTTTGGTTCATGCAACCAACATGTTTGTAGACAACATCAAAATCTAAACACTTTAACAGTTCCAATAGTCAATATTTGATTTTCTTTTAAATAAACTTCCTCTTAAGAAAAATCACAGTTTTAAAATAAACGTTTTTCAAGTTAAAAAAAAACGAGATAAATTTAAGGCAAATAGCCACAAAATTACACCTTTAACTTAAACTTGTATGTTGCACTTAAGAAAAAAAGTGCAAAAAAGCTATAGCAAACAATCACAGTCACGCATAATAAATAAATACTAAAACTTTTAAAAAAGCTTAATACATAACACTTAAAAAAAAGAAAATGTTAAAAAGTTAACTTAATCCCATACGAATATAAACGTTACGTTTACGTAATTTATGTTATATTTATTCACATTAACGTTAAAACCGTTTCCACCGTTTTTTTTATTCCGCTTTTACCAAGTGTTAACCACAAATGTTACCAACAATCTGAATTATAAATTATTTGCCACAAACGATAAAACTTCAAAAAATTTAAACAAAATCATAGCCATACTCATGCTATACATATGCTCTTAAATTTGATCAAATTTCAACTCTCTTCCAATTAAAACTCTCTCTCCCTCTCTCTATCATTTTACAAATGAACCCTTTTTGATCACCCAAAACAGCTGTTTTTCTCGTCAAAATGAACTCTTTATTTTTGTTTACTTTCAGGTTTTGTATTACCTTTTTTTCTAAGCCGGCTTTTGCTTTGGTCAGCTGTTTTTTTTTATATACAATTTTTTTCTTCACTCTAAACATGAATAAAAGCCGGTAGTGTGTTTTGGTCATTTCGTTACATTCATGTCTACTTGCGGTTAGTGGCTTATGAAACCTGTTTCTTTAGTTTCTTTTTTTGTAATTTCTTGCATTTGTTTATAAATTTGACTGTAAGTTGGTTTTTGTGCTTAAGAAATAACGAATAATTATTCGGTTCTTAAGAAAAACCGTTTAATCTAAATGCTTATAAATATAATTAAATTGCAAAGATATCACACGATATTCGATTCCGGTGCTACTCTTGAATCTAGTAAACAACGATTGACTGTAGGTTTTTCCCAGACAAGAATTAAAATATTTTTTTCTTAAAAATTTGACCTAACTTAAATGCAATATTAGTAAAACTTCTTTTTCTAAATATATAAAAATCAATGCCACTTTTCGATGTTATTTTATAATACAATAAACCTATTCAAACCAAATGTTTAGTAGGATGAAGCGAAAAACAACTTTTATTGAAATTCGATACGCCTGGGTTCAAAATCGATGCTCTATGTCCTAAGAAGCTCAGAAAAAAAATTTTGTCTTCCTAGGTCAATGTTCTGAGGTAGCGCACAGGACATTTATTTCTAGGACCCATTTGAATGATGAACAAGTAGGAAAGTGCTAAGGTCACCACTAAGGTCAAAAGTGTTATTTTTTCTGTATAAAGACAAATATTTGCTAAATTTTGTTATCATACAAACATTTAATCAAAACTTTTTTATTTAAGCTGCTTCCGACATTTGGACTTATATGAGAGCTAGGGTCAAATGTGGACCGATTATCTCGAAATTTGGCAAATTGTTTACAGAACAAAAATTATGCATGTAAAAAATAAACGTAAAATTCCCATTATCTCAGATTTACGAGATTTTTAGTGATTTTTGTCTCATTTAGTGCGTTTTTAAAGAAAAGTTTTTATGGGAGCTATGGTCAAATGTGGACCGATTTTAACGAAATTTGGTACATTGATTTAAGTTGACATAAGCAGTATTTGATTTAAATTTCATAAAAAAATATTGATATTTGTGGCCACTATATCAATTCCGGGAAGTGGGACCTATGGGAGGTACCATAAATAATGAACCGATTTTGACGAATTTCAATAGCCATGGTCCGATTATCAAAAAAATGATCTGTGCCAAATTTCATCAAATTATCTTTAGAATTGCGACCTGTAGTTTGATTAAAAAGTTTACATGGGGGTCCAGCCAGCCAGACGGACGGACGGACATCGCTAAATCGACTCAGAAATTCTAAGCCTATTGGTATACTAAAAGGTGGGTCTAAGACAAATATTTCCATGCGTTACATACATCAGCACAAACTTATAATACCCTTTCCACCTATGGTGGTGAAGGGTATAATAAGAAATTTTTGAAAAATTTCCTATAAAAAAAGAAACTTTTTAAAAATTTCCTATAAAAATAAGAAAGTTTTGAAAATTTCTTATAAAAATAAGAAATTTTTGAAAAATTTTTTATAAAAATAAGAAATTTTTCAAAAATTTGTTATAAAAAGAGGAAATTTTTGAAAAATTTTCTATAAAAGTAAAAAAATTCTTCAAAAATTTTCTAAAACAATAGAAATCTTTTAAAAATTTTCTTTAAAAATAAGAAATTTTTTAAAAATTTCTTAAAAATAAGAAATTTGAGAAAATTTTATGTAACAATAAGTGCTTTCAAAAAGATTTCCTGTAAAAATAAAAAAAATTTGAAAAATTTCCTATAAAAATAAGAAATTTTTGAAAAATTCCCTATAAAGATAAAAAAATTTAAAAAAATTTCCATTAAAAATCAGAAATTTTTGAAAAATTTCTTATAAAAATAAGAAGTTTTTGAAAATTTTGTTATAAAGATAAGAAGTTTTAGAAAAGTTTCTTATAAAAACAAGAAATTTTAGAAAAATTTCTAATAAAAATTAGAAATTTTTGAAAATTTTCCTATAAAAATAAGAAATTTTTGAAAAATCTTCTAACAAAATAAAAAAACTTTAGAAAAACTTCCAACAAAAAAAAAAGAAAAGTTAATAAAAGTCTATAAAAATAAGAAATTTTTACAAAATTTCTTATAAAAATAAGAAATTTAAGAAAAATTTAATAGAAATTAATAAAATTAATAGAATTATTTAATATTTAAGAAAATTTTAAAAAATTTCCTATGAAAATATGAAAAATTTCAAAAGTTTCTTATTAAAAAAACATTTTTTTTTTTAATTTTCTGTAAAACTGGAAATATTTGAAAAATTTTCTATAGGAATAGCAAATTTTTAAAAAATTTCCTACAAAAATAAGAAAATTTTGGAAAATTTCCTATAAAAATAAGAAATTTTTGAAGAATTTTTTTTTAAATAAGAAATTTTTGAAAAACTTTCTATAAAAATAAGAAATTTTTTAAAAAATTTGTTTAAATTTCCTATAAAAATAAGAAGTTTTTCAAAATGTTCCTATAAAAATAAGAATTTTTGAAAATTTTTAGTTTAAATTTCCTATAAAAAATATGAGGTTTTTGAAATTTTTTCTATAAAAATAAGAAACTTTTTAAAATTTTCGTTATAAAAATATTAAATTTTTAAAAATTTTCCATAAAAATAAGAAATTTTTGAAAAAATTTCAATAAAAATTGCAAAGTTTTTTAAAAAATTTCTATAAATCTATGAAATTTTTTAAAAACTTTCTATAAAATTTAGAAAATTATTGAAAAAGTTTCTATAAAAATAAATTTTGGAGAATGTACTAAGAAATAAGTATTCACTATTTGAAGAATTATAACAGCCTTATTAGACAATGCGCTAGGGAATTAAATGATGTGGAATAAAAGCTTTTATCTGACACTAAAATTAATTAAAAAATTAACAAATAAATGGGGGTTTTGACCAAAAAATACCCAGCTGTCATTTATTTTACAAACAGGTATTTAAAATGATCACAACCTATATATCAGAGTTGTGAACAAAGCGATATGAATTTTCTCCTTTTTAAAGAAAACAAAAATGTGAAGTTTTGGTGCAACTTTTATTAGAGATTACATTAGAAATGTATTCGATATTCTTTACAATCACTACTTCTTAAATTAATAAAATGTATAAAAAAAATTTCGGTTGAATTCGTTTCTATCACACTTTGATATACACCTAGATAATCTTTGGTTATATCAACATGGCATAATGAGATAAGATAAAATTAATAAGATAGTTTTGGAATATTATTGATGTTGTTAAATTATATAAATAAATCAAGAATTATATTATAAACTTTATAAAAAAAACAATTTAATATTTCAATGTTTAGAAATTTTGGGTTTGTTTCTTAAGTCTTTTGTTTCTCTAGAGACTCTTGAAAAATATTATTCTTAAATTATTGATTGGAAGTAAACAAAAAAGAATCCAATCATATTTACCAGCATTTTGCATAAAAATTAAGAAAACAAGTTTGTTGCTTAAGTCTTTTGTTTCCTCTGTTAGCTTCAAGATTTTTCAAGTGATCTAATTGTTGAAACATTTTTTTAGAAATATTATTCAAATATTCATATTTTTTTTTTGAGCAATCCATCATTTTATGTTTAATAATAAATAAAAAAGAAACATATTTAATTTCTAATAATATAAAAATTTCAAAGAATAATTGAAAATAACTAATTAAAGTTTTTCAACTTCCTGGATCTATTAATCACATGCCAGCTTAAGATCACTTAAATGGCTCTTAAAAGATTCTTTGTTTTTTTTTTCTTAATATTATTTAAAGACACTTATCTTCTTATTAAAAATCATTTTAAAGTGTTTAAGAAAAAAAAATGTGGGTGTCTTTTTTCACATTTCAAGATTTAGCTTGTAGAAATACTTTGGTTATATTTATATAAAGTTTATACAGTTTTAAGTTTTGGATATTTTTTCTAAAGTAGAGGAGCGTGAAACAGGCATGATTTGCCAGAATGTTGATATTTTGTATCTATTTTTTTTTTTTTTGTTAAATAGTTTCTAGAGATTTCTTGTTGAGATTTTAAGGAGTGTTTCTAAACGTTTTGGTTATGCTTGTAATAAATAATTTTTTATTTGACTTTTGCCGTATGTTGTATTGTTCTTTTTATCTATTGTTTGAATTTGTCGATATTATTTGGGGAAAAATACATCTAAGCTGTCAATTTTGTGTTAGATTAGTGTCAAATGTAACTTTTTTTTTTTGGTTGAGGAGGGATTTGAAGATAACAATTTTTGCGAGTCAAAAATTTAACCTTGAGTTTAAAGGTCTGTTTTTGGTATATGTTTCTGATACTTGAGTGTGTTTTACATTTAGGTTTTAAGATAAGATCTTTAAGTTTTTAATGTAGGCTTTTTAACTCTTTGAGAAATATTTGGTACCCTATAGAATTATACTAGAGAAAGGTAGATCGGAATAGTGCTGATGTTTGTAATAAACAGAAGCAATGGTCTGATACCGATCTAGATTTAAGCATAGCGATCGAATCAGAAAACCTTTGACTTAAATTTAGTCCTATAGCAACAAAGTTTGCTATTTTCTCTTAAATGTGTCTCTAGAATCTAAAGAACTTGTTAATAATCGATAGGGATCCTAGTTCTGTAGAGTTCTATATGGTCGGACCAAACTGACTATAATATATTCCTAAATGTTTTTATTTTCAAAATTGTACTTTTGTAAAATTTAAAGTCGGGGATTAAAAACATTTCTTAAAGATATTTTTCATTACAAAAAATTTTTTATACGTTTTTTTCTTATTGTCTGACTCAAATTTTATAATAAAATTAATTTGCAACAATAAGTAATTTTAAGCGATTTAAAAGGGTTCAAAGTTTAAACTAATATTTTAAAATCGGAACATGTTTAACAATGAGTCATTAAGAAAAACAAAATCTACAAAGAAATAAAAATATTTTTCTAAACACAAACAAAATTCAAGGCCTACTAAAACATTAATCCGAATGTCACAAATAAATCAATTTAAATTATAATGCATTTTTTTAAAAAAGGAAAAAAAAACTACTAACAAAAACTAACTAAGAAAATGCCGCCACAACCAAAACCAGTGTCAAGTTATGACATTTTATCCGTGGTGACATAAAAGTCGCCAAAAACCAGCCACAAAACAAATAAGAAAATATAGAAAAACTAAATCCAATTTTGCACATAAAATATTTTTAACTGTAGAGATTAAACCTGTGAGATATGCAAAATAACTCATGTCCAAATGCTTGGAAAATGTATTTCAAAAAAAATATATATTGTACACAAGCGAAAAACTGAAACAAAAGGCACAAGTAGCTAAAAAATTTATGGGTTTCTTTAACGCGTGCTTTTTAGCACGCAGTGATGATTATGTTAAACTCTTTGATCTTAAGCTGGACTAAAAATTATAATAGCAAAAACTTCATTGAACCAAAAATAGTAAAACAACTTTATGACCGTAATAAAACAATGTTTGTTTCGGTTGCCACAAAAATAAATTGTAAAAGGTTTTTGTACCGAATTTTATGCCCTACACCAAAATATTTCTCCCCTAAAGGCCCAGTCAACAAATCAGGTTTGCTGCTTAAGTCTTTTACTTATATTGTTAGAGTTTTTTATAAAATTGTTGATGATAGTAAGAGTTTTCTATAGAAAACTTAACAATAGTAAAAGTATTCTATAGCAAAGTTCAAGATAGGAAGACATTTCTAAAGAAAAGTTGACGATAGGAAGATATTTCTAAAGAAAAGTTGAAGACAGGAAGACATTTCTAAAGAAATGTTGACGATAGGAACATATTTCTAAAGAAAAGTTGATAATAGGTAGATATTCCTAAAGAAAAGTTTTCCAAAAAAGATATTTCTAAACAAAAACATGACAATATAAAGACATTTCTTTAATAAAGTTGACAAAAAGAAGGCATTTCTATAGAATAGTTGACGAAAGGAAAACACTTATATAGAAAAGTTGACGATAGCAAGACATTTCTATAGCAAAGTTGATGATAGGAAGACATTTCTATAGAAAAGTTGACGATATGAAGACATTTTTATAGAAAAGTTGACGATAGGAAGACATTTCTATAGAAAAGTTGACGATAGGAAGACATTTCTATAGAAAAGTTGACGATAGGAAGACATTTCTATAGAAAAGTTGACGATAGGAAGACATTTCTATAGAAAAGTTGAGGATAGGAAGACATTTCTATAGAAAAGTTGACGATATGAAGACATTTTTATAGAAAAGTTGACGATAGGAAGACATTGCTATAGAAAAGTTGACGATAGGAAGACACTTCTACAGAAAAGCTAACTATAAGAATTTATTTCTATAGAAAAGTTGACGATATTAGGACACTCTATAGGAAAGTTGATGATAGCAAGACATTTCTATAGAAAAGTTGATGATAGGAAGACATTTCTAAAGAAAAATTGACGATAGGAAGACATTTCTATATAAAAGTTGTCGATAGGAAGTCATTTCTACCGAAAAGTTGACGACAGGAAGACGATTCTATAGAAAAGTTGACACTAGGAAGAAATTTTTGTAGAAAAGTTGACGATAGGAAGACACCTCTATAGAATAGTTGACGTTAGGAAGACATTTCTAAAGAAAAGTTGACGATAGGAAGAAATTCTATAGAAAAGTTGACGAATGGAAGACATTTCTATAGAAAAGTTGACACTAGGAAGAAATTTTTGTAGAAAAGTTGACGATAGAATGACACTTCTATAGACGAGTTGACGTTAGGAAGATATTTCTATAGAAAAGTTGACATTATTAAGACATTTCTATAGAAAAGTTGACGAAAGGAAGACACTTCTATTGAAAAGTTCACAATAGGAAGAAATTTCTAGAGAAAAGTTGACGATAGGAAGAAATTTCTAGAAAAAAGTTGATGATAGGAAGACATTTCCACAGAAAAGTTGACGATGGGAAGACATTTCAATAGAAAAGTTGACGATAGGAAGACATTTCTATAGAAAAGTTGACGGTAGGAGACATTTCTATAGAAAGTTGACGATAGGAATACATTTCTATAGAAAAGTTGGCGATGGGAATACATTTCTATAGAAAAGTTGACGTTAGGAATACATTTCTATAGAAAAGTTGACGTTAGGAATACATTTCTATAGAAAAGTTGACGTTAGGAATACATTTCTATAGAAAAGTTGACGTTAGGAATACATTTCTATAGAAAAGTTGACGTTAGGAATACATTTCTATAGAAAAGTTGACGTTAGGAATACATTTCTATAGAAAAGTTGACGTTAGGAATACATTTCTATAGAAAAGTTGACGTTAGGAATACATTTCTATAGAAAAGTTGACGTTTGGAATACATTTCTATAGAAAAGTTGACGTTAGGAATACATTTCTATAGAAAAGTTGACGTTAGGAATACATTTCTATAGAAAAGTTGACGATGGAAAGGCATGGAACACTTTTCTTTAGGAAAGCTTTTGATTTAAAAAAACTTCTACAGTAAAGTTGGCCAGATCAATACATTTCTAAAGAAGAGAACTTTCTTACCAAAATTTATTTTTATTATACCAAAATCTACATATGTAGGGCATCATGTGTTTAAATTTAACCTGATGTTATCTTGTAGTATTTTTAGATTGTACATATTTTTTTGAATAGCATGTTTTGTCATCATAAACTAAAAGGTGTTGACGGAAAATAATATTTTTGTCCTCAAAAACATCAAATCAACCAAGATTGTTACAGAACACGCGATTTAGTTTAGATTTTGCTATGGGTTTTTTTGCATTGTTTGTGCAATGAATGGAATAAATTTGATACTTTTTGGAAAAGCAATTGATTTTAATTTTTTTTTTTTTTCAATAAGTAGACAATTCTTATTTTACATATACAAATATAGTTCGACTTTTAAAACATCCTACTATATAATATTTGGCAAACAATAAATTATACATTTTAAGAAAATTGTAAAATAAACTGCTTTTTTGCATGAAATATATATCTATTTTGTTTTTTTTTTATAAAATCCTAACTATTGAGGTTCAAAGTTGAAAATTTATTAATCATTGACTAGAAAACCTATGTGTGGTAGTAAGACTCTATTGGTAACAAATGTACTTTAAATGTAAATCTTATACTAATTTAAAAAAATAAAGTGTGATCATTGTCTTCAAATGCTGCTGTATTTCCATGATCTTAAATGGTCTAGTACCTTAAAAGCCTTAACTATTTTTCTTGTTTATTCATACTACCCTTTGTTACAGATTTATATTCATTCATTATGTGCTGTAGGTATTGATTTGCTACCTCATTGTTTCCACTCTGGTTGTGAATATCAGTGCTGTTGCTTTTTTTAAATCTGAGTGTTGAAAAGTTTTACCATGAAAATTGATCTTTTTGACATAAATTTTGTTTCTTAAAATTATATTTTTTTGTTTACGGATATTTAAAACCAAAGACCTAGACAAGTTTCGTAGATTTTTTTGGAAGTTTTTAAGAAAAATATTAAACTTATTGTTTTTTGCAATAGTCAATAATAGGCTGGGAATTTTCAACTTGCCCTTGGGTGGTCAAAGGTTTAATCAGTTTAAGGAAATGTTGGAGTCTGGCCAGATGTTTTTAAGCCAAATGTTGTTTACTATCATTTAAGAACAAATTATCAATTATTTTAATTTGTATACAATAGTTATTACTTTTTTTTACTTGACAAAGATTTTTAAGGAAAACTGTTAATTTCTTTAAATTTTCTAACAAAATTTCTTCTTTTCGTCAACTATCGTTCGTCAACTTTTCTATCGTCTACTTTTCTAAAGAATAGTCTTCCTATCGTCAACTTTTCTATAGAAAAGTCTTCCTATCGTCAACTTTTCTATAGAAAAGTCTTCCTATCGTCAACTTTTCTATAGAAAAGTCTTCCTATCGTCAACTTTTCTATAGAAAAGTCTTCCTATCGTCAACTTTTCTATAGAAAAGTCTTCCTATCGTCAACTTTTCTATAGAAAAGTCTTCCTATCGTCAACTTTTCTATAGAAAAGTCTTCCTATCGTCAACTTTTCTATAGAAAAGTCTTCCTATCGTCAACTTTTCTATAGAAAAGTCTTCCTATCGTCAACTTTCCTATAGAAAAGTCTTCCTATCGTCAACTTTTCTATAGAAAAGTCTTCCTATCGTGAACTTTTCTATAGAAAAGTCTTCCTATCGTCAACTTTTCTATAGAAAAGTCTTCCTATCGTCAACTTTTCTATAGAAAAGTCTTCCTATCGTCAACTTTTCTATAGAAAAGTCTTCCTATCGTCAACTTTTCTATAGAAAAGTCTTCCTATCGTCAACTTTTCTATAGAAAAGTCTTCCTATCGTCAACTTTTCTATAGAAAAGTCTTCCTATGGTCAACTTTTCTATAGAAAAGTCTTCCTATCGTCAACTTTTCTATAGAAAAGTCTTCCTATCGTCAACTTTTCTATAGAAAAGTCTTCCTATCGTCAACTTTTCTATAGAAAAGTCTTTCTATCGTCAACTTTTCTATAGAAAAGTCTTCCTATCGTCAACTTTTCTATAGAAATGTCTTCCTAATGAAAGGTCTTAATATCGTCAACTTTTTTATAGAAATGTCTTCCTATTGTTATGTTTTCTATAGAAATATCTTCCTATCATCAACTTTTCTACAGAAATGTCTTCCTTTTCCCAACTTTTTTTATTGAAACATCTTCCTATTGTCTAGTTTTCTATAGAATGTCTTCTCTAGAAAACTCTTTGTTGTCAACTTTTCTTTTGAAAACCACTGTCATATATTTTGCAGGTGTCTTGTAATTCAAGAAATATTTTAAAGAATTTCTCTTAATGATTTATTGCTGATTGCATATGAAATTGATTAATATTGAGCAATTAAAACTTAACATCATTGCGATGATAATTGTAATAAATATTACAGGAGACACGCCCCTTTCACAATTTTTAGCAGGTTCGCTGGTAATTAATTTCTTATGAAATTTTTGGTCATAAATCCCAACTCATAATAATAATGATGGCATAGAAATGATAAAATTTTAAATTTATTTGCAGCATTTTTTCGCCCATTGATGATGTATGTGCAGATGCCACTTGCAACTTTTGTTATTAAAAAAAAAATATTCTCAGAAGATGAAAATATTTTGTTACATAAAAATGTGGAGACATTAGGGAGAAGTCTTTTCATTATGTGGCGTTTAGGACAAATTGATATTAGTTATATCAAAATTTTATTTAGGAAAAATTTGAAAAAACTAATAATTGTATTTTGCTTTAAGTTTTGATTTAGATTCAAAGCTGTAATACATAGGAACTGATTATTTGTAACTGAAGTTCGACAACTGTTTTTTTCATGTCCATAATAACTAAGACCATCCTAATTTTATTTTTAAAGAAAAACAAAATACTTTTTTAATAAAGTTTTCATATGAAATAGCTATAAAATTGTGGCAAATGTTATTTAACCACAGCCTGATCAAGTGATCGTGGTAAGTAAAAGCTCATGCAACTTCGTCAGTAATAAATTCAGCAATAACAAAATCAAGCGCCGGACTCATTACAAAAGCAGCAATAAACGTCCCAAACTAAATAAAGATTTTTATAAAGTAGTCAATTAATATTGAAGAGGCTCTCCCAACCAGTTGGATGGATGATGAGGTAAGTTATAATGGCTCATTGAATGTGTTTATGGTAGGCAGTCAAGTACTTACAGCACAAATATACAATGAATTTTCCAATATTGCATGTCTTTTTTTTGTGTTTTATTTTTCGTTCCTCTGTCCATCCAACGGCCTTTTTTTCAATTGCCTGCTTTTGGTCGCATCTGGCTGCGCTTCCATAAAATTTTTATATTTATCTTTTAATAATCGTGTTAAAAGTGAAAATATAAAATATGGTCGATTATATAATATTGTTTAGATACTCTAAAGTGTCTGGCATTAAATGAAGTGTCTAAAGATTTTAGTTTTTGTGTCATTGGTTTGTTTCCAATTTGTTGTCGATGTTTGTTTTCCTCATTGTGGCAGATGCCTCCAGATAGAAGATGAAGCTTTAGACCATTACAATTTATTTCCAAAAAATGTTTTTCATAATCGTTCATGTTTCGTGTTTGTTAATTTTTTATGGTTTTTATGAAAATTAATCATATTTATAATTAAAACATTTCGAAAGGAAAATGAGCTATAAATTAACATTGAGATGAGGCAAATTGCGATCATCAAGATAAAAAATTACCAAGTAATTTGTTGTTTAATTGCTTTCAAAACACCTGCAAAGAGTAGTTTTTCTTCATAGAGACTTCAATTCAATCAATGTATTTTTCAATAAAAATGTCACAGCAACCAAAAAGAAACTGGATTTTTTATATCAAAGCCTTTCGTAAGCCATATGGATATAATTGAACTTCATCTGCAGGCTATTAAGATAAACGGCTTATCAATGAAAAACTTCATTGAATTTGTTAAACCATGAGCATTATTTTAATCCTTCTTATATCTTTTTCGAATCAATGATCTTCAAATAATAAATAAACCATCAAATTAAAAGACCCCCACTGAGGTTAAGCATCAATGAGTCATCGGCGCTAACAACTCTAACAAAAAGATTTTCCCATATTTCCACAAAAAGTCATAAATTTTTCAGACTAATTTAATTTGTTGACTTATCCAATAAGCGCAATGATTTTTATTACAATTTGCCAAATAAATCATTTTGTTATAGTTAAAGTTTAAACTTACTTAAACTTGAACGTTTCTTTTAAAGGCACGATAAGTGTCGCTCAAACAAGTAGTGACAAAACGAGGGTTGGCAATCAAATTATGTAAGAAAATCTTTGTTAACAAATTTAAATCAAATCTTGATAACTTGAACTCTTCTTAAAAAAAACAATTCCTAACGTCTACCTTTGTCTACCACAGGATATCTAACGTCATATTTTATATTGAAATGTACTCCTGATGTCACCACTTCTATTGAAATGTACTTCTGAAGTCATCATTTCTATAAAAATGCACTCCGTACGTCATCATTTCAATAGAAATGCACTACTCACGTCATCATTTCGGACGTCAACTTTTCTATAGAAAAGTACTTCTGATGTCAACTTTTCTATAGAAAAGTACTCCTGACGTCAACTTTTCTATAGAAAAGTACTCCTGACGTCAACTTTTCTATAGAAAAGTACTCCTGACGTCAACTTTTCTATAGAAAAGTACTCCTGACGTCAACTTTTCTATAGAAAAGTACTCCTGACGTCAACTTTTCTATAGAAAAGTACTCCTGACGTCAACTTTTCTATAGAAAAGTACTCCTGACGTCAACTTTTCTATAGAAAAGTACTCCTGACGTCAACTTTTCTATAGAAAAGTACTCCTGACGTCAACTTTTCTATAGAAAAGTACTCCTGACGTCAACTTTTCTATAGAAAAGTACTCCTGACGTCAACTTTTCTATAGAAAAGTACTCCTGACGTTAACTTTTCTATAGAAAAGTACTCCTGACGTCAACTTTTCTATAGAAAAGTACTCCTGACGTCAACTTTTCTATAGAAAAGTACTCCTGACGTCAACTTTTCTATAGAAAAGTACTCCTGACGTCAACTTTTCTATTGAAAAGTAGTCCTGACGTCAACTTTTCTATAGAAAAGTACTCCTGACGTCAATTTTTCTATAGAAAAGAACTCCTGACGTCAACTTTTCTATAGAAAAGTACTCCTGACGTCAACTTTTCTATAGAAAAGTACTCCTGACGTCAACTTTTCTATAGAAAAGTACTCCTGACGTCAACTTTTCTATAGAAAAGTACTCCTGACGTCAACTTTTCTATAGAAAAGTACTCCTGACGTCAACTTTTCTATAGAAAAGTACTCCTGACGTCAACTTTTCTATAGAAAAGTACTCCTGACGTCAACTTTTCTATAGAAAAGTACTCCTGACGTCAACTTTTCTATAGAAAAGTACTCCTGACGTCAACTTTTCTATAGAAAAGTACTCCTGACGTCAACTTTTCTATAGAAAAGTACTCCCGACGTCAAGTCTTCTATAGAAAAGTACTCCTGACGTCAACTTTTCTTTAGAAAAGTACTCCCGACGTCAACTTTTCTTTAGAAAAGTACTCCCGACGTCAACTTTTCTATAGAAAAGTACTCCTGACGTGAACTTTTCTATAGAAAAGCACTCCTGACGTCAACTTTTCTATATAAATGTACTCGCGATGTTAACTTTTCTATATAAATGAACTCCTGACGTTAACTTTTCTATAGAAAAGTACTCCTGACGTCAACTTTTTTGCAGAAAATTACTTCCTTCGTCAACTTTTCTATAGAAATGTCTTCCTGTCGTCAAATTTTCTATAGACATATCTTCCTATAGTCAACTTTTCTATAAAAATGTCTTCCAATCGTCAACTTTTCAATAGAAGTGTCTTCCTATAGTCAACCTTTCTATATAAATGTCTCCCTATCGTCAACTTTTCTATAGAAATGTCTTCTTATCGTCAACCTTTCCATATAAATGTCTTCCTATCGTCAACTTTTCTATAGAAATATTTATCTGATGTCAAATTTTTTATAGATAGTTTTCCTAACGTCAACTTTTCTATAGAAATAGTTTCGTAACGTCAACTTTTCTATAGAAATAGTTTCCTAACGTCAACTTTTCTGTAGAAATAGTTTCCTAAAGTCAACTTTTCTATAGAAGTAGTTTCCTTACTTCAACTTTTCTATAGAAATGTTTTCCCATCGTCAACTTTTGTATAGAAAAGTCTTCCTATCGTCAACTTTTCTATAAAAACGTTTTCCTATCGTCGACTTTTCTTTAGAAATGTCTTCCTATCGTCAACTTTTCTATAGAAATGTCTTCCTATCGAAGACTCTTCCTATCGTCAACATTTTATATACAATACTCTTTTTATCAATTATTTTTCCCCTAGAACTCTTTTTATTGTCAACTTTTCTTTAGAAAACTCTTCCTGCCTTTTTTCTCTAGAAAAATCTTCCTATCGTCAACTTGTCTCTAGAAAACACTTCCTATGGTCAACGTTCCTCTAAAAAACCCTTCCTATTGTGAACTTTCCTCTGGAAAACTCTTCCTGTCGTTAACTTTTTTCTAGAAAACTCTTCCTTTAGCCAACTTTTCTCTAGAAAACTCTTTTTTTCGCCAACTTTTCTATAGATGACTCTTCCTTTCATCGACTTCCCTATAGAAGACTCTCACTTTCGTCAACTTTTTTTTAGAAAATTTTTCCTTTCGTCTACTTTTCTGTAAAAAATTATTCTTCGCGTTATCGTTTCTATAGAAAAACTGTTTGTTTTATTTATAGAATCCCTCGTTTAATGCACTTTAATTTTAACTTAATAAGTTTTGTAATTTTTTTTCAACAAATGATTACTCTGACATTAGATGATTATTACCAACTATTATTACTATTTAGTTTTTTTTTTAATAATTATTTTTAGTACTTACTACAATAGTAACAGAAACAAGTCATTGCACGTACACGGGTTCACATCAAATGTATTAGACAATTTACGGATTCATGTTGTTATTTCAATGTTAAAAACTGCAACATATAACTTTCAACATTTTCTGAACTGAAAAAAACAAAAAACTAACAAGTTATTATCAAAATTGAAACTAAAGCACATTGTTATAGTTTGTTGTCATATTCTTAATGTCACATGAATAAGTAGAAGAAACAATGAAACAGCGATGACGATGATTCTCTCATATATTCGTTTTCTTTGGTTACATGAAATTCATGCAACCCGGTGTCATGTTCTGCTCTATGATTACACAAATGATGTTCATCCATTCATGCACTTATTTGCTATAGATATTAGCTATTTCGTATTAACTTTTTCAAGGGGTTTTTGCCTTGCCATCATAAAATAGCTTAAAACTGAAGGCAAACTTTCAATTTCAATTACCTTAATATGGCATGATTTGTTGCTCTTCGCTTTTCAACATATTTGCTAAAGTAGCTCAAGTGTTTAAAACAAAAATTAAGAACACGGAGTTATTTTCATAATGATCGCAATATTTAAGATTATAGAAATTGTTTTTGAGATTGCATTTTTTTTTTCTAACAAAGCATAGCAACTTTTATTTAATGAAGTTCTTAAGAGTTTGGTTTTAAATCAAAAGACTTAAGAACCAAACTTTGTTTTGTAAATATACAATATTTAATCGAATTTAGTGTGACAATAAAGCAAATGATATTGAGTGACAAAAATGTCATGCCTTGGTTTTGTTTCTATTTTAATATAACGATTTTTGATATAAAATATTTAAGCAAAAATTTTTCAGACAAATTCTTTTTAAATTCTTAAAAAAAATAATGATATGACAAGCTTTCAAATTAAATAAAATTATAACTATAAAGCTTTGATAATTTTTGTTATTCGTTTACGAATTAGATGGTTAGTCCACTTTAGACATGTCTTCCTATTCTCAACTTTTCAATAGAAGTGTCTTCTTATTGTCAATTTTTCTAAAAAAAATTTCTTCCTATCGTCAACTTTTCTAAAGAAATGTCTTCCTATCGTCAACTTTTCTATAGAAACGTCTTCCTATCGTCAACATTTCTATAGAAATGTCTTCCTATCGTCAACTTTTCTATAGAAATTTCTTCCTATCGTCAACTTTTCTATATAAATGTCTTCCTATAGTCAACTTTTCTATAGAAATGTCTTCCTATCGTCAACTTTTCTATGGAAATGTCTTTCTATCGTCAACTTTTCTATATAAATGTCTTCCTATCGTTAACTTTTCTATAGAAATCTCTTCCTATCATCAACTTTTCTATAGAAATTTCTTCCTATCGTCAACTTTTCTATAAAAATGTCTTCCTATCGTCAACTTTTCTATAGAAATTTCTTCCAATCGTCAACTTTTCTATATAAATGTATTCCTATCGTCAACTTTTCTATAGAAATGTCTTCTTATCGTCAACTTTTCTATAGAAATGTCTTCCTATCATCAACTTTTCTATAGAAATGTCTTCCTATCGTCAACTTTTCTATAGAAATGCCTTCCTATCGTCAACTTTTCTATATAAATGTCTTCCTATCGTTAACTCTTCTATAGAAATGTCTTCCTATCGTCAACTTTTCTATATAAATGTCTTCCAATCGTGAACTTTTCTATAGAAATGTCTTCTTATCGTCAACTTTTCTATAGAATGTCTTCCTGTCGTCAACTTTTCTATAGAAATGTCTTCCTATCGTCAACTTTTCTATAGAAATGTCTTCTTATTTTCAACTTTTTTATAGAAATGTCTTCCTATCGTCAACTTTTCTATAGAAATTTCTTCTTATCGTCAACTTTTCTATATAAATGTCTTTCTCTCGTCAACTTTTCTATAGAAATGTCTTCCTATCGTCAACTTTTCTATATAAATGTCTTCCTATCGTTAACTTTTCTATAGAAAAGTCTTCCTATCGTCACTTTTCTATAGAAATGTCTTCCTATCGTCAACTTTTCTATAGAAATGTCTTCCTATCGTCAACTTTTCTATAGAAATGTCTTCCTATCGTCAACTTTTCTATAGAAATGTTTTCCTATCGTCAAGTTTTCTATAGAAATGTCTTCCTATCGTCAACTTTGCTATAGAAATGTCTTCCTATCGTCAACTTTTCTATAGAAATGTCTTCCTGTTGTCAACTTTTCTATAGAAATGTCTTTCTATCGTCAACTTTTCTATAGAAATGTCTTCCTATCGTCAACTTTTCTATAGTCAACTTGTCTATAGCAATGTCTTCTTATCGTCAACTTTTCTATAGAAATGTCTTCCTATCGTCAACTTTTCTATAGAAATGTCTTCCTATCGTCAACTTTTCTATAGAAATGTCTTCTTATCGTCAACTTTTCTATAGAAATGTCTTCCTATCATCAACTTTTCTATAGAAATGTCTTCCTATCGTTAACTTTTCTATAGAAATGCCTTCCTATCGTCAACTTTTCTATATAAATATCTTCCTATCGTTAACTCTTCTATAGAAATGTCTTCCTATCGTCAACTTTTCTATATAAATGTCTTCCAATCGTGAACTTTTCTATAGAAATGTCTTCTTATCGTCAACTTTTCTATAGAAATGTCTTCCTGTCGTCAACTTTTCTATAGAAATGTCTTCCTATCGTCAACTTTTCTATAGAAATGTCTTCTTATTTTCAACTTTTTTATAGAAATGTCTTCCTATCGTCAACTTTTCTATAGAAATTTCTTCCTATCGTCAACTTTTCTATAGAAATGTCTTCCTATCGTCAACTTTTCTATATAAATGTCTTCCTATCGTTAACTTTTCTATAGAAAAGTTTTCCTATCGTCACTTTTCTATAGAAATGACTTCCTATCGTCAACTTTTCTATAGAAATGTCTTCCTATCGTCAACTTTTCTATAGAAATGTCTTCCTATCGTCAACTTTTCTATAGAAATGTCTTCCTATCGTCAACTTTTCTATAGAAATATTTTCCTATCGTCAAGTTTTCTATAGAAATGTCTTCCTATCGTCAACTTTGCTATAGAAATGTCTTCCTATCGTCAACTTTTCTATAGAAATGTCTTCCTGTTGTCAACTTTTCTATAGAAATGTCTTTCTATCGTCAACTTTTCTATAGAAATGTCTTCCTATCGTCAACTTTTCTATAGTCAACATTGCTATAGACCAATGTCTTCTTATCGTCAACTTTTCTATAGAAATGTCTTCCTATCGTCAACTTTTCTATAGAAATGTCTTCCTGTCGTCAACTTTTCTATAGAAATGTCTTCCTATCGTCGACTTTTCTATAGAAATATCTTCCTATCGTCAATTTTTCTACAAAAATTTAGAATTGAAATTTTTTTCTAAATAAAAATTTTGAATAGCAAATTTTTGAGGTCTTAAAATGTTTATAGTAATTTTTATTTTAAAATTTTTATTTTTAAATAGCCCACCCTGTTTCTTGTATTCTCTGCGAAAAGTAAAAGTATTAAATAAAGGCTTGATCTGACAACCCTTCAAAGACTTGACATATTTTCTTCTATACACCCTCAGAATCTCAATCTCACACAGTCTAATGCATAATCAAATTATTATTTTATTTTAATTTAAAATGAATATTCATTAAAACGATAAAAACCTTTAATTAAACATATTTAAACTACATTAAACTAGCACAGTAACATGTTGTTTGAAGTTAATTAAACTGATTTAAAGAAACCAAACCTTTAATTTGCGACCACAATTATGTGCCCCCTAACAACTATTGCATAATATGTGGTAAAAGCGGTATTGTTCTAGTAATTAAACACCAGCAACAAGAATTAAATTACAAGTATAACAGAAAAAAAGTAAATAAAACTACTACAACTCTTAAGTATCCCAAACTAAAAATAACACTAAAAGAACACAAATTTCTATGCCACAAAATGTATCATACAACTCAGAATTTTATATAAGAATCAAAGAAATGCCACACCTTTGGATAAACTCAAATAAGTTAAATAACCAATTAAGCAGCCAATGAATCAAAAGAACAATTAAATGTACAATATCTGCATATTTTTCTAAGGTTGTAGACAGAGATTTTTTTTATATAATACCTGAAATTGAAAACAATTTTATGACATAATTTATCTAAATGGTCAATGGCCGAATGTTTCTAAGTCTGATACAGTTTCTTGAATTTTTTATTGTTTTGTGGTCAGGGAGAATGAACGTTCGGTTAACTGTGATTAACCGTTACGACCCACGGAGATTTGTTTTTATCAGCATTTTTTTCTATTCTATGTATTTGTATGTATTTGTATAAAATATAAGTATTTGCATATACTATTGCTTTTAACGGTATTTATAGTAAATTAGTTACATAAAGTGAATGTACTTTAGAAACTCTATAGTAGACAGAGTGACAAAAAATATACGAACAATAAGAACATTTGTCATTATTAAAAATACTAGAATAGCAAAATTGTTTTCTATTGAAGAAGTAACCACAATAAAAGTTAATAAAATCTCTAAATTGAAAATTTTCATAGAAAAAGCATTTCTTTACAACTTATATAGAAAGTACAATTCCTTTCTCTATACATCCTATATATGAAATATTGTAAACTGAACCCTTTTAGGATAACATTTTATATCCATTTAAATTCCCAATATATAGTGTTACCATAAAAATATCAATTAAATTAAACACTAAATATTTACAGTTTGAAAAACAAAAGACTTAGAAAATAAACTTTTCAATGAAGTAAAAGTCAAGGATGGCCAAAAAAAAAATAAAGAAAAATTTCACTGTCCTAGTGTGAAAAAGTTCGTCTCCTTTACTTTTCTACCTTTATTGAAATCAGCGTGCCCGAATTATATTTTTTCAATGTAAGCTCAGACAAGGATTTGATTTTTTTCCAAAAACCCTAACCATATTTTTACGAAAATTTGGAAATAATTCAATAAAATATGGCTCATATGCTTTTTTTGGAACAAGAATAATGTCCATAGAATTTGTTTTAATTCCCCTGACTATTTCGGGTACCTCCCATATATAAAATTTATCTAAATTAAGTTTCGAAATATTGGAGAGCACACATTTATTTTGCGAAAAAAAAACTATTCCTGGAAATCTTCTATAAGATAATAGACTTATACAAAAATACATATGTGCCAAATTTTATTGATTTATCTCTAAATTTAAGACAATGTCAATATGGATGACTATTCTGCTATACCACGGCGGTTCTATATATTATCTATATAATAGCTATAGATTTAAGCAACATATGCCATAACTGTCACATTTGCCTAGATTCATCCTCCTAATGATGATGACCAACCATTGAAACGCATCGAGGATAGTTTATCTCCACCAACATTTTTTGGTTTTATCAAGAAACAATTTATTTCATTAATAAATAGTTTTTGGCATCCTAGTATTTTTTAAAAACCTTTTTAACAATTTTTTTTCAATAACATCAAATATTGTTTCGCGAATACTCAAAAAGTATTAAAAAATATTGATTTCGACACAAAAAAAGGCAATATGAGGAATTGGGATCATTATTCCATGAAGAGTATCATTAAAAGCTAGAAGAATTTTACTCTACGTTAAAAAGCATTGGAATTCATTCCAAAGAAAGTTAATTTGTTACGGGTGTTAAACTAGTGATACACTACGACAATCACAAGCAAAAAGTGATATGCGAAATCTGAACCACAGCCAAATCAACAACAAAACTGAATATACAGGACGCAAAGGTAATGTTCTGTGTTAGGTATTTATGAAAATTTCCTATGAAAATAGAAATTTTTGAATATTAAGTATAAAAATTGGACTTTTTTTTTATAAAAATGGTAAGTTTTTAATATCTCGTATAAAAATGGATAATTTTTAAAATTTTCTATACAAATGAAAATCTATAAAAATATGATATTAAAAAAATTTCCTATAAAAATCGGAAATTTTGAAAATTTTCTAAAAAAAAATGGAAGATCTGAAAAATTTCTATAAAAATAAGAAATTCTAAAAGTTTCTTTTAAAAATGGGAAATTTTTAAAATTTCTAATAAAAATTAAAAATTTTTAAAACTTCCTAAAAAAAAGTGAGAAATTTTAAAAATTTCCTAAAAAAAGGGAAATTTTGAAAGTTTCCTAAAAAAAGGGAAATTTTGAAAATTTCCTAAAAAAAAAGGAAATTTGAAAATTTCATAAAAAAAAGGGAAATTTTAAAAATTTCCAAACAAAATGGGCAATTAAAAAAAAATTCCTATAAAATGAGGAATTTTTAAGTTTCCTAAAAAATTAATAAATTTTACTTTTAAAAAATTGGAGATTTTTAAAACTTCCAAAAATGTAAAATTTCTTAAAAAAATCTGAAATTTAAAAAATTTCCTATAAAAATGGAAAATTTTGTGAAAATCCTAAAAAAATAAGAAAGTTTTAAAATTTTCAAAAACAAATTGACATTTTGAAATTTTACTATAAAGATCTGAAGTTTTGAAAATTTTCCTTTAAAATCTAAAATTTCAAAAATTTCCTATAAAAATGAGAAATTTTTAAAATTTCCTAAAAAAAAAAAATGGGAAATTTTGAAAAGCTCCCTACAAAAATTTAATTTTAAAAACTTACAAAAAAATGGGATATTTTGTACATATCCTAAAAAAAACAAAAATGGAAAATTCTTAAAATTTCCAAAAAACAATGTGCATTTTGAATTTTGAAAATTTCCGTCTAAAATCTGAAATCTTTAAAATTTCCTATAAAAATGGGTAATTTTAAAAATTTTCTATAGAAATAGAAAGTTCTGAAAATTTCCTATAAAATTTGAAATCTTGAAAATTTCCTAAAATAACGGAAACTCTGAAAATTTCATAAAAAATGAAATTTCTGTAAGTTTCATATAAAAAATTGGAAATTCTTAAAATTGGAAATTTTGAAAATTTCCTTAAAAAAATGTTCTATGAAAATGTGTTTTTTTTTTTTTTAAATTTCCTTTAGAAGTGGAGCTTTTTTAAATATACCATAAAAACGGGAAATTTTAAAAAATTTTTATAAAAATGGAAAAATTTTCTATAAAAATGCAAAATTTCTTATAAAAAGTGAAATCTTGAACATTTCCTAAAAAAAAATTTTTAATTTTCAAAACTTCCAATACAAATAGGATATTTTGCAAATTTAATATAAAAATGGGAGATTTTCCATGAAAAGAAAAATGTTGTATATATAGGAAATCTTTTTCTAAGTGTATAATATTGTGTCTGAAAAATTTTTTTTCGGGGGGCTCACCCAATATTTGCCTGCGTAAAGGGTCCAGTATTTTGATTTTTTTTTAGATTCTTAGAAAGAGGCAAATCAAAATTTTGTAAAAATACACTTCTTTAAGATGGAATTTAGGCTGTTTCCTTAAGTGTTTTATATGGAAGCTATGATTGAATGTAAACCGATTTCGACTAAATTTGTATGCCGGCTAGTGCTTATGTAGAAGTTCCCTCTGCAAAATTTTATCATTATAACTGTTATAACTTGACATTTATTAGCAATTAAAAGGTTACGCGAAAACAAAGTGTAATACGATTTCAATACCAAAATTTTCAAAGAAATGAAGAATATTGAGTTTCAGTGATCTAGCTTCTTTTTTTTAGGCTCTATTGTGACTTCAACAGACAGATGGAAATACAGATAGACAAACCGACAGACAGGCGGACGAACGGATGGACAGTCATACGGACAAACAAACAGATAGAAAGGCAGACAGATAGACAGACAGACAGACAGACAGACAGACAGACAGACAGACAGACAGACAGACAGACAGATTGTCATAGCTCAATTGTATAAGAATTTCATAAGGATTCAGAATATATATCCCTTTTGGTTTATGAGCCAATTTTAAGGATGTTACGAAAGGCATGACAATCTCAATATCACCCCATTATTTTGTTGTGGATACAAAATTTCAATTTCATAAGTATTCAAGTTGTGCCTACAAAATTTTTATTTTGTTTTGTAATTTTTGGTTTCTTAATTTTTGAAATTCCCAATTCGTTACCAATACCTTTCTCATACGTGTTTTTAAGAAATACCTATTAATGTGATGATCCGCTTAAAAATTTCATATATTTAATTTAATCTATCATTCATACTAAATGACACTATTAAATTGTAATCTGCTTTAAAATCCATCCATCACAAAAATATTTAGATATTGTACACCATGAACAAATTATAACTTTCTATATCTTAGAAATTATTATCAAAATAAATTTTAAAACTTCAAACATACTTATTAATGTTCATCAAAAAATGGGAACATATATATTTTGAAATGGAATGTTTCACTCAAGTTTTGTATCACTTATATAATGTTACCCTGTTTCCTAAGATTCAAAATTTAGATAACAATTTTTTGTATTAAATAATATTATTAATTTGTTAAACATAGCTAAATTATATTAAACACCAGAGGTTGAGTTGACATTTTAATAAAGGTTTGTCTGGGTAAGAATAATATTTTTATTGTGATCTTGAAAAAGTTGCTAAGCCGCCATAACAAAAATCGCCCCAGAAAAAGACAGAATGATAAAAATATTACAGTATGAGATAATATGGCGATTTTTCAATAATTTATTAAATTAGATAACTCAGTTTTTATGTTATTAAAAATAAATAAAATTAATTGAAAAATTAAAGTGTTTGTGTGCTAAAATGAGTTATAGGGAGTTTTATGAAAATGGAAATTTTGCAACAAAAAACTATTTAACTAATAAATAAATAACACACAGAGAACGTGTTGATTGTGTTAAAAAGATATTAATTTATGGTTTTGTAGAATGAATTATGTATTTGTATATAGACTAAATAGTTATAATAGTTTGGTTTTGTTTCTCAAACCAGGAAGAGTTGTAGATAAAGTGAAGTTACATAAAAGGTTAACAACTTTATTAACAATATATTCAATTCTAGCCATGATTTATTAGTTTAGGTTGTTTTTGTAGTTTAAATTCATAGTCTGTATCAATTTCCAGACAACTTTCGCTAATATTTTATTTGTTTTTCTATTCTAGATCTAAGATAGCTCGGAAAGTCTTAATAAGAAGTAAATAATATTTTTAGGAATTAAGTATATAATTATCTAATAGTTAGTTGCTGATATGTAATAAATTATAGAAAATAATAAATCTACATTCTAGATTGATATCATGGGAAATTAAGACATACAATATGATTTATGTCATGCCTTTCCATAAACATATGAATTTTTGTTTTATAAGAACTATAATGATAATAAAATGTCTTAAATCTTGTACAAAACATAAACCAAAATTCTCACCAATTTTGTTTTTACTTCACATATGTCTAATCAAAACAAATATTTGTTTAACTCCGTCCCCGTTTACAATCAATAAAAACCAATCAAACAAAAAATGTCCATAAAATATCTCTTTTATTCCAACTAAAATTAAAACTGTTCCGCCAACAGGAACTTATATATTTATCATCATATAAAAATGTGTTTGTATAAGTTTAGTTAAAACAAACGCCATAATAAAATCAAATATTTTATAGCGTCACTTAACTCTTCAATAAACAATTAAATTGCTCTTAAATTATAACAATTATTGACTAATACATATTAAATAGTTATCTAACAATAAAATAGACTTGCTTTAAAAAAAAATTAGCTTAATTATTGTAATTCTAATTGAAATAATAGCGACACCGCTTCAATAAACAATAATTAAGTAACAGTGAAAAAAACCCAGTTGCTTAAACGAAAGACTTAAGACACAAACTTTGTTTCAATCAACAAGAAGCTCAATAAATTGTTTGTTCTTAATGACCAAAAATGACGTATTTATATTATTTAATATATTCTAATAAAAAAGTATACATTTTTATAAAGGGTCTTCCAACAATGGTTGTACATAATAAATTTCTTTTATAAAAATGGGTTTTCTTTTCTAATAAAAAAACCATGAAAATATCATCTTTAGCTACAGGGAACATTTAAAAATTAATGGCTACAAGAATCAACAAAATTGTGGAATGTGAGACGATAGCAACCAATATGAGAAGTAAAATCATTTAATATTTTTAAAAGCTACTATTTTTTGTGGGTTTTGTGGTAAAGCTTAAATTTGATTTACTACTTTTTTCTAATTAATAAGTACTGCAAAGCTCCTATCCTATTGGATATTTTGTATGACCTATTGAATTTATTACGCCTTTGGAGCTCATTGTGCTAATGATGGTGGTTTTAGGAGTTCGCGCAAGATTATACAAATAAACTACAACTATTTTATTCAAAAAACGTTCGAACAAAAATTTTTCTATAGAACATTTTTGTATGTAACATTTTTCTATGCAAAATTTTCTATAGAAAATGTTTTCATATAAAATTTTCAATAGAGGAAAAATTTTGTGGTATAAAATTTCATTAAAACTTCATTAAAATTTCTCTAAATAATATTTTTTGATAAACAAATTTTCTATAGAAAATTTTTTGATTAAAAATTTTTTTACGGAAAGTTTCTCGGTAGAAAATTTTTCGATATAAAATTTTTCTATAGAAAATTTTTCGATATTTAATTTTTCTATAAAATATTTTTCTACAGAAAATTTTTTAATAAAAATTTTTTTCTATAGGAAATTTTTTTAAATAAAATACTTCCATAGAGAATTTTCAATAGAAATTTTTTTGATAAAACATTTTCTATAGGAATTGATATAAAATTTTCCTACAGAAAAATTTTTGATAGAAAATTTTTTGATACAAAATTTTTTGATATAAAATTTTTCTATAGAACCTTTTTCGATATAAAATTTTCAATAAAAATTTTCCTATCGAAAATTTTTTGATACAAAATTTTTCTAGAAATTTTTCTGATATAAAATTTTTTTAATATTAAATTTGTTTATAAAAATGTTATCGATATAATATTTGTCAAAAACATTTGTTCATATAAGATTACTTTTGGGAAAAGTTTTTATAAAATCGATAAAATTTTAGCATTGAAAATTTTCAAAATACAATCTTTCTATAGAAAATTTTTTAAAAATAAAATTTTTCTATAGAAAGTTTTCGAAATAAAATTTTCCTATATAAAATTTTCTGATATAAAATTTTTTTATTACAGAAACGTTTTTGATATAAAATTTGTTGATATAAAATTCTTTTAAGAAAAGTTTTTATAAAATCTAGAAAATTTTTCTTAGAAAATTTTCAAAATAAAATTTTTCTATAGAAAATTTTTTAATATAAATTTTTCCTATAGAAAATTGTTAATATAAAATTTTTTTAAAGAAATTTTTTGATATAAAATTTTTTAATAGAAAATTTTCAATAGAAAATTTTTCTATAGAAAATTTTCAATAGAAAATTTTTCTATAGAAAATTTTCAATAGAAAATTTTTCTATAGAAAATTTTCAATAGAAAATTTTTCTATAGAAAATTTTCGATAGAAAATTTTGCAATAGGAAATTTTCAATACAAAATTTTTCTATAGAAAATTCAATAGAAAATTTTTCTATAGAAAATTTTCAATAGAAAATTTTCAATAGAAAATTTTTCTATAGAAAAATTTCAAAATAAAATGTTTCTATAGAAAATTTTCGAAATAAAATTTTTCTATATAAAATTTTCTGATATACAATTTTTTGATATAACGTTTGTTTACAGAAACGTTTTTGATATAAAATTCTTTTAAGAAAAGTTTTTATTAAATCTAGAAAATTTTCAAAATAAAATTTTTCTATAGAAAATCTTCGAAATAAAATGTTTCTATAGAAAATTTTTTAATATAAAATTATCCTATAGAAAATTGTTAATACAAAATTTTTCTAAAAAAAATTTTTGATATAAAATTTTTAATAGAAAATTTTCAATAGAAAATTTTTCTATAGACAATTTTCAATAGAAAATTGTTTTATAGAAAATTTTCAATAGAAAATTTTTCAATAGAAAATTTTCAATAGAAAATTTTTCAATAGAAAATTTTCGATAGAAAATTTTCAATACAAAATTTTTCTTTAGAAAATTCAATAGAAATTTTCAATAGAAAATTTTTCTCAAATAAAACTCTTATTACAAGCTCGAGGTCTTTGTTTTTATTTTATTAAATTTATTTTTAATTTAATAAATAGTCGATATTTCGCTATCCTTTGGATATCATCATCAGGACTTAAAAAATGAGTGACAATAAAACAAACAATAAACTTATGTCTATTCCTTATTAATTTATAGAAAATTTTCAATAGAAAATTTTCAATAGAAAATTTTTCTATAGAAAATTTTTAACAAAAAAATTTTAATAGAAAATTTTCTATTAAAAATTTTTATATTGTAAATTTTACGACCTAAAATGTTTCTATGGAAAATTTTTCAATATTGTCTACAGAAAATTTTTTAATATAAAAATTTTCTACAGAAAATTCTTCGATATAAAAATTTTCTACAGAAAATTTTTTGATACAAAATATTTCAATAGAAAATTTTCCAACTAATGTGTTTTTGTAGTAAAAATTTTGATAGAAAGTTTTTTGATATTAAATTTTTCTTTACAAAGTTCTTCGATATATACAAAATTTTTAAATAAAATTTTAATATAAAAAAAATATGAAATTATTCCAAAAAAATATTTGTGATAAAGAAAATTTATATAGAAAATTTTTTGATATTAATTTTTTTTATGTAAAATTTTTCTATAGAAAATTTTTTAATATAAAATTTTTCTATAAAAAATTTTTTGATATAAAATTTTTCTATAGAAAAATTTTTTAAGTAAAATTTTTCTATCTAAAATTTTTTTAAATAAAATTTTTCTTCCAAAATTTGTTGATATAAATTTTTCTAAGTAAAATGTTTAAAATAAAATTTTTCTATATAAAATTTTACTATAAAAAAATTTCTATAGAAAATTTTCAATATAGAATAGAATTAGAAAATTTTTCTATATAAATTTTTCAATAAAAAACATTTGAATAAAAAATATTTCAATAAAAAACGTTTCAATAAAAAATGTTATAATAAAGAATGTTTCTATAGAAATTTTTCTAAATAAAGATTTTAACAGAAAAATTTTCCAAAGAAAAATTTAAATATAAAATTTTGTATCCAAAATTTTTCTATAACAAATGTTTCGATCAAAAATTTTTCGATTTTACATAGGATATTGTCCAAGTGATATTTTTCTTTAGAAAAATTGTTGACAGAAAACTTTCCGATATAAAATTTTTCGATATATATAAAATTTTTCTTTATAAAATTTTTCTATAGAAAGTTTTTCGATATAAAATCTTTTAGTATACAAAATTTTTTGATATTAATTTTTTACATAGAAAACTTTTTTGATATTAATTATTTCTATAGAAAATTTTTTTTAATGACAAATTTTTCTATAGAAAATTTTTTTGACTGAAAAATTTTTCTATAGAAAATTTTTTAATATAAAATTTTCCTATAGAAAATTTTTTGATATAAAATTTTTCTATAGAAAATTGTTTGATATAACATTTTTCTATCAAAAGTTTGTGGATATTTAATTTTCAAAATTTTTCAATATAAAATTTTCCTATAAAAAATTTTCAATAGAAAATTTTCAATAAATAAATATTTTAATACAATATTTTTCTATAGAAAATTTTTTCATTTAAATGTTTTCTATATAAAATTTTTCGATGCAAAATTTTATTTTAACCAAGGTTTTTTTCGATAAAAAAAAATTATACAAAATTTTTCTATATAAAATTTTCAAAATCAATAGAAAGTTTTTCGATATGAAATTTTCCTAGAATAGAAAATTTTTCTATATAAAATATTTTGATATCAAATTTTTCTATAGAAAATTTTTTGATGTAAAATTTTTCTGTAGAAAATTTTTTGATATCAATTTATTCTATAGAAAATTTAGTGACATAAAATTTTTTTTATGAACAATTTTTCAATATAAACTTTTTCAATAAAAAAATTTTATCATATAAAATTTTTCCATAGAAAACATTTTTATTAGAGAATTTTTCAATTTAGAAAGTTTTTCGATAAAAAATTTTCGTATAAAAATTGTCTAAAGAAAATTTTTAACAGAAAATTTGTCTATAGAAATTTCGCATTTGAAACATTTTTTAAAGAAAATTTATTTCATTAATAAATAAATGTAACAGATTTGGGATCAAATGCGAATACTCTTCTTTTTGAATAATATTTACATCGCGACTATTTTGTTATTTTTTGATAAAACTGCATGCATTCAGCTTATTTTTAAAATAAACTAGTCTATTTTAAAACATCTTACCCCCCCCTTCACAGCATTCACGGCTGCAGCAAGAATGTGGGAAGTGAAGGTAGATGAAAACTGAAAAATGTTTGTTTTTGTTCAGTCGATAATCTACGCTTTTACCTTTGGTTTATGAACATAATTCTGAAAAGTTTGGTTTGTAAATTTAGTAATAATGCGAGTTTTTCGATCTGTCTAAATTGGGGATAATCCTCCTGAAGAGATGGCTTAACCAACCATCGAAACGCGTCGAGGACTTTGGTTTCTCCGCAAACATTTTTTGGCTTTTTATCAATAAATTGGTCTGTTACATTAATAAATAAATGTAGCAGATTCGGGATCAAATGCGAATACTCTTTTTTTTTGAAAAGGAAAATTTTTTGATATAAAATTTTTTTAAAGAAGAAACTTAACTAAAATTATAAATGCCAAAAAAGAAATTAAAATAGTTCCATTATTTTATTAAATTTATATACATATATTACAAGCTTGTTTTAATGCATTATGAAATTATTAGCTTAAATCCTATTTAATTTACATAATTAAAGTCATTAAGTTATCATCAAGAAATTTTGATAAATTCGTATTAACAAAGAAATTCCCCAAAGAAAACTAAGTTCAGAAATACCTACGCTATCTTATATATTACCTTAGTGTTAAAGCAATTTCAAAATCTGATTTTCAAACAAAAGAAGCTCTATTAATAATATTTAAAAATACGAAAAGAAACGCCTGTTTGTATATCTAAGAAAATTAAAGAAATAATCTTTGACTTACATTTACAAAATCAATTAATTAACATAAAATAATACAAAAATATGCATACAAATTAATAATTAATTATAATAATAAAAAAAAATTAAATACAAATCCATAGTAATTACTTAAGCAGCTCAAGCAAATGATTAGACAACAATAGGATTTTTGTGGCATTAAATTCACCCACATTAAGTGCATTCCATCTAATCTTATTAAATGTAAAACAACATTTTTTTTTTCTTTTGAATTAAATTTTTCAAATTTGTTATGCATTTCTGTTGTATTTTACATATTTCTTAAACAATTTTTTTGTATAATTCCTCACATAGCAAAACTCTCATCATTCATTCAATCTAAGCATCTGTCTGTCTGTCTGTCTTTCTGTCAGTTAGACACTTTGTTTATTCAAATGTTTGTTTGCTTAGGCTGCACAGCTTTTCATTGAATGCAAACCCAAGTCTTATGTTTCTTGTTTCTATTGTAATCTTAAAGACAACTATTGGAGAAGGTTTGCTTTAAAAATATAAATTAAATTTTTTATTTACTTGGTTTTTAAAAATTCTTATTTAATTTCCATTTTAAGGCTTCTTTCCCTTATAATTCCATTAGATTCATGAGTTTGGGCGGCCTTATTAACAGATTACTTAAAAATTATATCTATTTGTGGCATCTATTACAAAGCCTACACGCTGTGATCCTCATTTAACTTTAATATAAACACGAACAATGCTTTATTGTTATCTTATAGCAACATTTCAAGTTGTAAGTTTAAGCCTCCAATGGCTGGCTTAAAGTAATTTATAAGTTAACAAATAAAAGTGAAAACTAATTTCCCAGCACTTCATTAAGTCTATCAAAGAGAATTGAATAAAAACAGTTAAAAACTAAATTACTTTGTTGCACAGTGGGGTGTCTTTGTAATGTACGTCTCGAATTAATGATTTGAAAGAAAAGAAAAGTAGACAATGAATGATCTATTGCATTGGTCAATAGCCAAAATTACATTCAAGTTAAAAGATTTTTTTGTAAATTTTATTTCTAAAACTTGAAACGTTGGAAGATGTTGTTCTACTTAATTTGGCATGTCTTGAAAACGTCTTTATAAAACAAAATTCTCTCAAGAAAAAAATTTTGTATTGAACAATTTTATACTTTTTTATCAAAAAATTAAAATGCTTTCTCAAAAAATGTTTCAATTTTATATAGAAAAAGTTGATATCAAAAAATTTTCTTTAGAGAAATTTTATATCAAAAAATTTTTTATTAAAAATTCTCTATAGAAAATTGTTTATAGGAAAAGTTTATATCGAAAAATGTTATTTTGAAAATTTTATATGGAAAGCTTTTATCTCTAAAAATTTTCTTTAGGACAATTTTCTATAAAAAAATTTTGTATCAAAAAATATTCTATACAATATTTTATACCCAAAAACTTTTTTAATAAAAATTTAATATCCAAAAATTTTATATAGAAAAATTTTTCCTATATTGAAAATTTTACATTAAATTATTTTCTATACTAATTTTCTATTATACTTTTCCGTAGAAAATTTTTCTATAAAAAATTTTAATATCGAAAAATTTTCTATTGTAATATTTTATATTGAAAAATTTTCTACAGAAAAATTTAATATCAAAAAATTTTTCTATAGAATAATTTCATATCAAAAACTTTTTTAAGAAAAATTTAATATCCAAAAATTTTATACAGAAAAAAAAAAATTTTTCCTATATTGAAAATTTTACATTAAAACATTTTCTATACTAATTTTCTATTAGTCTTTTCCGTAGAAAAATTTTGTATAAAAAATTTTAATATCGAAAAATTTTGTATAAAAAATTTTAATATCGAAAAATTTTCTATTGGAATATTTTCGATATTAAAAAATTTTATATCAAAAATGTTTTCTATAGAATAATTTCATATCAAAAAAAAAAAAAAAAAACTTTAGAAAAATTTATTTTTAAAAAAATTTTCTATTGAAAATTTTATATCTAAAAATTTTCTATCTAAAAATTTTACATCATGAACTTCTCTATAGAAGAATTTTATGTCAAAGAAATTTTATATCACGAAATTATCTACATTAATTTTGAAAAAAAAATAACAAATTTAAATCAAATTTAATAGAAAAATTTTATACAGAATACTTTTCGATAGGTTTTCTATAGAAAAATTTTATATCAAAAATTTCTATAGGAAAATTAAATTTTTTATAAAAGATTTTAATTTCGAAAAATTTGCTCTAAAAAAAATTTAATATCGAAAAGTTTTCTATAGGAAATTTTTATATTGAAAAATTTTCTATAGAAAAATTTAATATCAAAATTTTTTCTATAGAATAATTTATATAAAAAAATTTTATAGGCAAAATTTTCTTTTCTCTATTTAGAAGAATTTAATATAAAAAAAATTTATATTGAAAATTTTTATGTCCAAAAATTTTCTATCTTAAAATTTTCTATCTAAAAATTTTACAGAATTTAATATCAAAAAAATTCTCTATTAAAAATTTTATATCCAAAAGTTTTTTCATCATGAAACTTTCAGTAGAAGAATTTTATATTAAAAAATTTTCTACAGCAAAATTTTATATGGAAAACTTTTCTAAAGAAAAATTGTATACCAAAAAATTATCTAAAGAAAAATTTTTTATCACAAAAAATAAAAAAATTTATATAAAAAAATTTTTTATAGAAAAATTTTATATCGAAAAATTTTATACTGAACAAGTAAGAGTGTTATATTTGGCTGTGCTAAATCTTAAAAAAACCCACCATGAAATTGTGTTAAATTTAGAAATATATCTCAGATATCTATGGGAGTAAAGCTTTTTCAAAATGTGGACCAAATTCGAAAAATTTCTTACGCTAGTTGGTACTGTGGGTGAAATCTTTGGACAAAATTCGGCTGCAGTAGCTTTATAGTTCAATATTTAAAAGTATTTAATGGTTTTCCTTGTATTTACTTTGCACAGAATTTGGTCTCATAACCGGGTATAGTTTTACTTCATAAGCTGTTAAATAACGTAATCGAGCCGACAACAGACAGATAGATAGACAGACAGACAGACAGACAGACAGACAGACAGACAGACAGACAGACAGACAGACAGAAAGACAGATAGACAGACAGACAGACAGACAGACAGACAGACAGACAGACAGACAGACAGACAGACAGATAGACAGACAGACAGACAGACAGACAGACAGACAGACAGACAGACAGACAGACAGACAGAAGGACATCGCTTAATCACAATTATTCTTGATGGTGGGTATAAAAACTTAACTTAGTGGATCAATCTAAACATTGATGGACTGTATATTTCAGACAACACTTTGTTGAGTTTAGCAATAACCCATTACATTAATAACCCATTACTGTTTGATATGGAATTTCCCTTATACGAGATTTTGCAAAGTAATAATATTTAAACTTCTTATTTCGTAATACAATGAGTTAAACATTTTAATGGATTTCTATCTCTTATAGTTATAAATTAACTATATTAAATTCAACATATAATTAGTAGGAGGTTAAGAATTTCTATAGAATTTAGTAACAAAGACCAAACGGATATACATGTTTAATGTATATATATATATCGCACCTCCAAATTTTTATTTTATAAAATCAATTGATCTTAGTACAAAAACAGAACATGTAACTAATAAAAATTAATTAAAATTGATATCTGTTTGATTGTAATACACATGCATTCATACAAAGAAGAAATACTAAAGTGACATGCAATCATGCTGAGTTCTTCATAGTAGAGGTATTCACAACTTAGACTAAATACAAATTCTACTAAGTCAGTAGAAGTCAAAATAAAGACTACAGAAAAGATTTTGTGACAATTTCTGTTCTGAATTTCTAAAGTATGTTTTTAATCCTAATACATGTTTCGTATCCTATTAAGTTATTTTTACTTTAATCACATGAAGTGCATTCCCATCTTATCAATATTTAAGAAACTCTTAAACAATATTAAATAACGAAATAGTCATATATATCGAAAATAAGTAATTCGTAAAAAAATAACCACTAAACTAACATGCACGTTCTTGTACAAAAAAACAACAACAACATTAGTATTATTACAAATGTAATGTAAAAACAACCGGCTATTGATGTCGTTTGTGTCAATGTCACAATACATCGCAAAAGCGCTGTAACTCTAATAAAAAGCGATAACATCACAGTGTAGATCAAAAGTGGTGCACAGTTAAATGTACTCGGAGCAAAGTATTATAATAAGTCTATGTCTTAATCTATGTCTTAGTCTATGTCTTAGTCTACGTCTTAGTCTATGTCTTAGTCTATGCCTTAGTCTATGCCTTAGTCTATGTCTTAGTCTATGTCTTAGTCTATGTCTTAGTCTATGTCTTAGTCTATGTCTTAGTCTATGTCTTAGTCCATGTCTAAGACAATGTCTTAGTCCATGTTTTAGTCTATGTCTTAGTCTATGTCTTAGTCTATGTCTTAGTCTATGTCTTAGTCTATGTCTTAGTCTATGTCTTAGTCTATGTCTTAGTCTATGTCTTAGTCTATGTCTTAGTCTATGTCTTAGTCTATGTCTTAGTCTATGTCTTAGTCTATGTCTTAGTCTATGTCTTAGTCTATGTCTTAGTCTATGTCTTAGTCTATGTCTTAGTCTATGTCTTAGTCTATGTCTTAGTCTATGTCTTAGTCTATGTCTTAGTCTATGTCTTAGTCTATGTCTTAGTCTATGTCTTTGTCTATGCCTTAGTCTATGTCTAAGTCTTTGTCTAAGTCTATGTCTTAGTCTATGTCTTAGTCTATGTCTTAGTCTATGTCTTAGTCTATGTCTTAGTCTATGTCTTAGTATATGTCTTAGTCTATGTCTTAGTCTATGTCTTAGTCTATGTCTTAGTATATGTCTTAGTCTATGTCTTAGTCTATGTCTTAGTCTATGTCTTAGTCTATGTCTTAGTCTATGTCTTAGTCTATGTCTTAGTCTATGTCTTAGTCTATGTCTTAGTCTATGTCTTAGTCTATGTCTTAGTCTATGTCTTAGTCTATGTCTTAGTCTATGTCTTAGTCTATGTCTTAGTCTATGTCTTAGTCTATGTCTTAGTCTATGTCTTAGTCTTTGTCTTAGTCTATGTCTTAGTCTATGTCTTAGTCTATGTCTTAGTCTATGTCTTAGTCTATGTCTTAGTCTATGTCTTAGTCTATGTCTTAGTCTATGTCTTAGTCTATGTCTTAGTCTATGTCTTAGTCTTTGTCTTAGTCTATGTCTTAGTCTATGTCTTAGTCTATGTCTTAGTCTATGTCTTAGTCTATGTCTTAGTCTATGTCTTAGTCTATGTCTTAGTCTATGTCTTAGTCTATGTCTTAGTCTATGTCTTAGTCTATGTCTTAGTCTATGTCTTAGTCTATGTCTTAGTCTATGTCTTAGTCTATGTCTTAGTCTATGTCTTAGTCTATGTCTTAGTCTATGTCTTAGTCTATGTCTTAGTCTATGTCTTAGTCTATGTCTTAGTCTATGTCTTAGTCTATGTCTTAGTCTATGTCTTAGTCTATGTCTTAGTCTATGTCTTAGTCTATGTCTTAGTCTATGTCTTAGTCTATGTCTTAGTCTATGTCTTAGTCTATGTCTTAGTCTATGTCTTAGTCTATGTCTTAGTCTATGTCTTAGTCTATGTCTTAGTCTATGTCTTAGTCTATGTCTTAGTCTTTGTCTTAGTCTATGTCTTAGTCTATGTCTTAGTCTATGTCTTAGTCTATGTCTTAGTCTATGTCTTAGTCTATGTCTTAGTCTATGTCTTAGTCTATGTCTTAGTCTATGTCTTAGTCTATGTCTTAGTCTATGTCTTAGTCTTTGTCTTAGTCTATGTCTTAGTCTATGTCTTAGTCTATGTCTTAGTCTATGTCTTAGTCTATGTCTTAGTCTATGTCTTAGTCTATGTCTTAGTCTATGTCTTAGTATATGTCTTAGTCTATGTCTTAGTCTATGTCTTAGTCTATGTCTTAGTCTATGTCTTAGTCTATGTCTTAGTCTATGTCTTAGTCTATGTCTTAGTCTATGTCTTAGTCTATGTCTTAGTCTATGTCTTAGTCTATGTCTTAGTCTATGTCTTAGTCTATGTCTTAGTCTATGTCTTAGTCTATGTCTTAGTCTATGTCTTAGTCAATGTCTTAGTCAATGTCTTAGTCTATGTCTTAGTCTATGTCTTAGTCTATGTCTTAGTCTATGTCTTAGTCTATGTCTTAGTCTATGTCTTAGTCTATGTCTTAGTCTATGTCTTAGTCTATGTCTTAGTCTATGTCTTAGTCTATGTCTTAGTCTATGTCTTAGTCTATGTCTTAGTCTATGTCTTAGTCTATGTCTTAGTCTATGTCTTAGTCTATGTCTTGGTCTATGTCTTAGTCTATGTCTTAGTCTATGTCTTTGTCTATGTCTTAGTCTATGTCTTAGTCTATGTCTTAGTCTATGTCTTAGTCTATGTCTTAGTCTATGTCTTAGTCTATGTCTTAGTCTATGTCTTAGTCTATGTCTTAGTCTATGTCTTAGTCTATGTCTTAGTTTATGTCTTAGTCTATGTCTTAGTCTATGTCTTAGTCTATGTCTTTGTCTATGTCTTAGTCTATGTCTTAGTCTATGTCTTAGTCTATGTCTTAGTCTATGTCTTAGTCTATGTCTTAGTCTATGTCTTAGTCTATGTCTTAGTCTATGTCTTAGTCTATGTCTTAGTCTATGTCTTAGTATATGTCTTAGTCTTTGTCTTAGTCTATGTCTTAGTCTATGTCTTCGTCTATGTCTTAGTATCTGTCTAGTATGTAAGTCTATGTCTTCTCCTCTTAGTCTTAGTCTATGTATTAGCCTCTATCAAAGTCTATGTCTTAGTCTATAACTTAGACTTTATCTATCACATCTGTGCTGTTAACTTTTTGAGCTCACTGTAAAAATTCATGTTAAGATATTGCTTTTATTACCAACTATCATTATACAATACTGCTGTGATTGCTATTGTAGTATCATGAGTAAGTAGTTCGAACAAATGAAAACAAAAAAAGATCATATTGAAGTAATATGGTCAATATAAATCATTTCAAGATTAACCACTTGCACAAAGAAGATTTATATTGTATCAAGCAATTTTAGCTAATTTTATTTAGTTTCTCTATTTTTTCATCTCTTTTTGCAAAACAACTGCAACAGCATCAGCAGCAACACTTACTTGCATTAGCAAGTGTGATGAATTGATGTTTTAGTTGTGAATTAAACATGCAACACAGCGCAAATAAAAATGCAATAGACACTCCATAAACAGTATTGAAAATTTTATATATAAAGAACTGCATCATAAACAATCAGTGTCTGGGGGATTTATAACTTTTTCATAATAAAACACTTATTAAAAATATTTCAATTATATAAAAAAAAATAAAATAATTGCATACAAGTACCTCAATAAATATGTATTAATATAAATAAAAATGTATGTCTCTATGTGTACTTACTTATATGCAAAATATTTATAAAAATATTTTCTATGTCATGGTCTGGGCCAACAAGTTTTACATTTTCATACATTTATTTGTAAATTCATTTGTACACAACTATTTTGTATTTACATGAATATGCATCAATAAAAACATTGTAGTAATTTAAAGTTAATAGACATTTATTTATTTGCTAATCATGAATAAAAAAACTCAAAGTTTATTTCATTTCATTTGACTATCGTATGTTGCGGGTGCTGTGTGATTTATTAAATGCGCTGCATAAGTTAATTTTAATTTGATTGAATTGTTTGCAACAAATTAGAAAATAAATTTAAATACAGACGATAATTGTTTAAAAAGGAGTTTGTGTCTTAAGTCTTATGTTTTATAATTAGAAGAATTAAATATCGACATACCAAATTTTTATTAGAAAAAGTACATAGTCTAGTCATAGTCTAGTCATAGTCTAGTCATAGTCTAGTCATAGTCTAGTCATAGTCTAGTCATAGTCTAGTCATAGTCTAGTCATAGTCTAGTCATAGTCTAGTTATAGTCTAGTCATAGTCTAGTCATAGTCTAGTCATAGTCTAGTCATAGTCTAGTCATAGTCTAGTCATAGTCTAGTCATAGTCTAGTCATAGTCTAGTCATAGTCTAGTCATAGTCTAGTCATAGTCTAGTCATAGTCTAGTCATAGTCTAGTCATAGTCTAGTCATAGTCTAGTCATAGTCTAGTCATAGTCTAGTCATAGTCTAGTCATAGTCTAGTCATAGTCTAGTCATAGTCTAGTCATAGTCTAGTCATAGTCCAGTCATAGTCTAGTCATAGTCTAGTCATAGTCTAGTCATAGTCTAGTCATAGTCTAGTCATAGTCTAGTCATAGTCTAGTCATAGTCTAGTCATAGTCTAGTCATAGTCTAGTCATAGTCTAGTCATAGTCTAGTCATAGTCTAGTCATAGTCTAGTCATAGTCTAGTCATAGTCTAGTCATAGTCTAGTCATAGTCTAGTCATAGTCTAGTCATAGTCTAGTCATAGTCTAGTCATAGTCTAGTCATAGTCTAGTCATAGTCTAGTCATAGTCTAGTCATAGTCTAGTCATAGTCTAGTCATAGTCTAGTCATAGTCTAGTCATAGTCTAGTCATAGTCTAGTCATAGTCTAGTCATAGTCTAGTCATAGTCTAGTCATAGTCTAGTCATAGTCTAGTCATAGTCTAGTCATAGTCTAGTCATAGTCTAGTCATAGTCTAGTCATAGTCTAGTCATAGTCTAGTCATAGTCTAGTCATAGTCTAGTCATAGTCTAGTCATAGTCTAGTCATAGTCTAGTCATAGTCTAGTCATAGTCTAGTCATAGTCTAGTCATAGTCTAGTCATAGTCTAGTCATAGTCTAGTCATAGTCTAGTCATAGTCTAGTCATAGTCTAGTCATAGTCTAGTCATAGTCTAGTCATAGTCTAGTCATAGTCTAGTCATAGTCTAGTCATAGTCTAGTCATAGTCTAGTCATAGTCTAGTCATAGTCTAGTCATAGTCTAGTCATAGTCTAGTCATAGTCTAGTCATAGTCTAGTCATAGTCTAGTCATAGTCTAGTCATAGTCTAGTCATAGTCTAGTCATAGTCTAGTCATAGTCTAGTCATAGTCTAGTCATAGTCTAGTCATAGTCTAGTCATAGTCTAGTCATAGTCTAGTCATAGTCTAGTCATAGTCTAGTCATAGTCTAGTCATAGTCTAGTCATAGTCTAGTCATAGTCTAGTCATAGTCTAGTCATAGTCTAGTCATAGTCTAGTCATAGTCTAGTCATAGTCTAGTCATAGTCTAGTCATAGTCTAGTCATAGTCTAGTCATAGTCTAGTCATAGTCTAGTCATAGTCTAGTCATAGTCTAGTCATAGTCTAGTCATAGTCTAGTCATAGTCTAGTCATAGTCTAGTCATAGTCTAGTCATAGTCTAGTCATAGTCTAGTCATAGTCTAGTCATAGTCTAGTCATAGTCTAGTCATAGTCTAGTCATAGTCTAGTCATAGTCTAGTCATAGTCTAGTCATAGTCTAGTCATAGTCTAGTCATAGTCTAGTCATAGTCTAGTCATAGTCTAGTCATAGTCTAGTCATAGTCTAGTCATAGTCTAGTCATAGTCTAGTCATAGTCTAGTCATAGTCTAGTCATAGTCTAGTCATAGTCTAGTCATAGTCTAGTCATAGTCTAGTCATAGTCTAGTCATAGTCTAGTCATAGTCTAGTCATAGTCTAGTCATAGTCTAGTCATAGTCTAGTCATAGTCTAGTCATAGTCTAGTCATAGTCTAGTCATAGTCTAGTCATAGTCTAGTCATAGTCTAGTCATAGTCTAGTCATAGTCTAGTCATAGTCTAGTCATAGTCTAGTCATAGTCTAGTCATAGTCTAGTCATAGTCTAGTCATAGTCTAGTCATAGTCTAGTCATAGTCTAGTCATAGTCTAGTCATAGTCTAGTCATAGTCTAGTCATAGTCTAGTCATAGTCTAGTCATAGTCTAGTCATAGTCTAGTCATAGTCTAGTCATAGTCTAGTCATAGTCTAGTCATAGTCTAGTCATAGTCTAGTCATAGTCTAGTCATAGTCTAGTCATAGTCTAGTCATAGTCTAGTCATAGTCTAGTCATAGTCTAGTCATAGTCTAGTCATAGTCTAGTCATAGTCTAGTCATAGTCTAGTCATAGTCTAGTCATAGTCTAGTCATAGTCTAGTCATAGTCTAGTCATAGTCTAGTCATAGTCTAGTCATAGTCTAGTCATAGTCTAGTCATAGTCTAGTCATAGTCTAGTCATAGTCTAGTCATAGTCTAGTCATAGTCTAGTCATAGTCTAGTCATAGTCTAGTCATAGTCTAGTCATAGTCTAGTCATAGTCTAGTCATAGTCTAGTCATAGTCTAGTCATAGTCTAGTCATAGTCTAGTCATAGTCTAGTCATAGTCTAGTCATAGTCTAGTCATAGTCTAGTCATAGTCTAGTCATAGTCTAGTCATAGTCTAGTCATAGTCTAGTCATAGTCTAGTCATAGTCTAGTCATAGTCTAGTCATAGTCTAGTCATAGTCTAGTCATAGTCTAGTCATAGTCTAGTCATAGTCTAGTCATAGTCTAGTCATAGTCTAGTCATAGTCTAGTCATAGTCTAGTCATAGTCTAGTCATAGTCTAGTCATAGTCTAGTCATAGTCTAGTCATAGTCTAGTCATAGTCTAGTCATAGTCTAGTCATAGTCTAGTCATAGTCTAGTCATAGTCTAGTCATAGTCTAGTCATAGTCTAGTCATAGTCTAGTCATAGTCTAGTCATAGTCTAGTCATAGTCTAGTCATAGTCTAGTCATAGTCTAGTCATAGTCTAGTCATAGTCTAGTCATAGTCTAGTCATAGTCTAGTCATAGTCTAGTCATAGTCTAGTCATAGTCTAGTCATAGTCTAGTCATAGTCTAGTCATAGTCTAGTCATAGTCTAGTCATAGTCTAGTCATAGTCTAGTCATAGTCTAGTCATAGTCTAGTCATAGTCTAGTCATAGTCTAGTCATAGTCTAGTCATAGTCTAGTCATAGTCTAGTCATAGTCTAGTCATAGTCTAGTCATAGTCTAGTCATAGTCTAGTCATAGTCTAGTCATAGTCTAGTCATAGTCTAGTCATAGTCTAGTCATAGTCTAGTCATAGTCTAGTCATAGTCTAGTCATAGTCTAGTCATAGTCTAGTCATAGTCTAGTCATAGTCTAGTCATAGTCTAGTCATAGTCTAGTCATAGTCTAGTCATAGTCTAGTCATAGTCTAGTCATAGTCTAGTCATAGTCTAGTCATAGTCTAGTCATAGTCTAGTCATAGTCTAGTCATAGTCTAGTCATAGTCTAGTCATAGTCTAGTCATAGTCTAGTCATAGTCTAGTCATAGTCTAGTCATAGTCTAGTCATAGTCTAGTCATAGTCTAGTCATAGTCTAGTCATAGTCTAGTCATAGTCTAGTCATAGTCTAGTCATAGTCTAGTCATAGTCTAGTCATAGTCTAGTCATAGTCTAGTCATAGTCTAGTCATAGTCTAGTCATAGTCTAGTCATAGTCTAGTCATAGTCTAGTCATAGTCTAGTCATAGTCTAGTCATAGTCTAGTCATAGTCTAGTCATAGTCTAGTCATAGTCTAGTCATAGTCTAGTCATAGTCTAGTCATAGTCTAGTCATAGTCTAGTCATAGTCTAGTCATAGTCTAGTCATAGTCTAGTCATAGTCTAGTCATAGTCTAGTCATAGTCTAGTCATAGTCTAGTCATAGTCTAGTCATAGTCTAGTCATAGTCTAGTCATAGTCTAGTCATAGTCTAGTCATAGTCTAGTCATAGTCTAGTCATAGTCTAGTCATAGTCTAGTCATAGTCTAGTCATAGTCTAGTCATAGTCTAGTCATAGTCTAGTCATAGTCTAGTCATAGTCTAGTCATAGTCTAGTCATAGTCTAGTCATAGTCTAGTCATAGTCTAGTCATAGTCTAGTCATAGTCTAGTCATAGTCTAGTCATAGTCTAGTCATAGTCTAGTCATAGTCTAGTCATAGTCTAGTCATAGTCTAGTCATAGTCTAGTCATAGTCTAGTCATAGTCTAGTCATAGTCTAGTCATAGTCTAGTCATAGTCTAGTCATAGTCTAGTCATAGTCTAGTCATAGTCTAGTCATAGTCTAGTCATAGTCTAGTCATAGTCTAGTCATAGTCTAGTCATAGTCTAGTCATAGTCTAGTCATAGTCTAGTCATAGTCTAGTCATAGTCTAGTCATAGTCTAGTCATAGTCTAGTCATAGTCTAGTCATAGTCTAGTCATAGTCTAGTCATAGTCTAGTCATAGTCTAGTCATAGTCTAGTCATAGTCTAGTCATAGTCTAGTCATAGTCTAGTCATAGTCTAGTCATAGTCTAGTCATAGTCTAGTCATAGTCTAGTCATAGTCTAGTCATAGTCTAGTCATAGTCTAGTCATAGTCTAGTCATAGTCTAGTCATAGTCTAGTCATAGTCTAGTCATAGTCTAGTCATAGTCTAGTCATAGTCTAGTCATAGTCTAGTCATAGTCTAGTCATAGTCTAGTCATAGTCTAGTCATAGTCTAGTCATAGTCTAGTCATAGTCTAGTCATAGTCTAGTCATAGTCTAGTCATAGTCTAGTCATAGTCTAGTCATAGTCTAGTCATAGTCTAGTCATAGTCTAGTCATAGTCTAGTCATAGTCTAGTCATAGTCTAGTCATAGTCTAGTCATAGTCTAGTCATAGTCTAGTCATAGTCTAGTCATAGTCTAGTCATAGTCTAGTCATAGTCTAGTCATAGTCTAGTCATAGTCTAGTCATAGTCTAGTCATAGTCTAGTCATAGTCTAGTCATAGTCTAGTCATAGTCTAGTCATAGTCTAGTCATAGTCTAGTCATAGTCTAGTCATAGTCTAGTCATAGTCTAGTCATAGTCTAGTCATAGTCTAGTCATAGTCTAGTCATAGTCTAGTCATAGTCTAGTCATAGTCTAGTCATAGTCTAGTCATAGTCTAGTCATAGTCTAGTCATAGTCTAGTCATAGTCTAGTCATAGTCTAGTCATAGTCTAGTCATAGTCTAGTCATAGTCTAGTCATAGTCTAGTCATAGTCTAGTCATAGTCTAGTCATAGTCTAGTCATAGTCTAGTCATAGTCTAGTCATAGTCTAGTCATAGTCTAGTCATAGTCTAGTCATAGTCTAGTCATAGTCTAGTCATAGTCTAGTCATAGTCTAGTCATAGTCTAGTCATAGTCTAGTCATAGTCTAGTCATAGTCTAGTCATAGTCTAGTCATAGTCTAGTCATAGTCTAGTCATAGTCTAGTCATAGTCTAGTCATAGTCTAGTCATAGTCTAGTCATGGTCTAGTCATAGTCTAGTGTAAGTTTTATTCGTTGAGATCTTTTGTTAAGTTTTAAACAAATATTTTTCCTTCAAATTGTTTTTCTAACTGACATCACTTGATTCACATACTAGCTTCTACAAATATGTCTGAGGCTCTCCATTGATTTTTTATTATGTGTGAATTGCAATTTGCTCACATCGTCAATAGATGTATAATATAAAAATGTCGTCAATTCTTGTTAATAAGATGAAAACAAGTCATGATCCAACAAATCTCATATCTGATATGTAGTTAAAATACCTTGAAATTTAATATAGAAAAATTGTATTGTTTTGCTTAGAATTGAGAAATAAAAACTTGGCATAAATGAAAGATTTACATAATATTTTTTTCTTCGTATTATTTTAGAAACAAAATCTAATTCTTATTTCTACTATTTTATCAACTAGGATCTATATGTCATATAAATTTTAGTACTTACTTTATGGATTTAACTAATTTTTCTTGAGTTTTGCATATTCTTTCTAATGGTTTTGTTTTTATCTATTTGTTTTAACTAATCTGCTTCATTTCACTTTTAATCTAGATATTAAACGTTCTTTTATGTTCCCTGAATCCATAAGTAGGCGTTTGATTTATGGGAATTATTATTGTTGACATATATTTAGTTTTATTTTGCCATAATTAATTAGCACACGACAACGAATAATGTAGCTTTTGTGTTAATTGAAAATATCTTTTTAACAATTGCATTTGATTTATGTTGAAGTTTTTAGCAAAAATCCACATACACATAAATAAATTCTAGATTAATCAGGTGGAAATAAAGAAACTTTAGAATTAATGTGTTTAAATAAGAATTATCATTCAAGTCGAGTCTAGTGAAGCTGAATATAAATGAAATCATTATTTTATCTAAAATGTTCACTTAGATTATGCTAAATGCGTTAACCTAATTATAATTGGAAATAATTAATAAAGTTTGTTTCTTAAGTCTTTTGTTTGTTGTGTTATGGGTATGAGTAATTAATGGTGTTTGTTGCTTAAGTCTTTTGAATTTTGTACAGTGAGATATTTTAATATAAATGCTTTTGTTTACTATTACTAATAATACAATGACAAATACCAATAATAAGTTCAAATTGTTTTTAAGACAGAAATTAGTTTGTTTATTTTTTAAGTGGCAAATGTAAAAATATTTTTACATTTAACTTCCCACATATTTAAAGTTTATTAATTACTTCGATTAGTAAGTAATCTTAAATTAATTGCTTGCTATTAATTATATGTATTTTTTATATCTTCAAATCTAAATTTGTGTCATGAGCTTTTGATTTTTTTATATTTTACAAAAAATGCTTTTAGGATTTCTTGTTTTGTAAAACAAGTATTAAATATGTCAAATCGTAATTTGTGGAATTTTTTATATACGAAATTAAAAGAGAAATCAAACTATAATTAATTATTTCATACCAATTTGTTAAGTTTTAATTAGATTTAATCAACTAATAAACACATATTGCTTCCCTATTTGAAACATTGTATTTGGAAAATTTGCTTAAATGGTAGCACCCAAATGTAAAAATGTTACATGTTTTATACGTAACAGAAAAAATGTTTCAGTTTGTATTTGCTCTTGTTCTCAAGCTATAATTTTTAAATTAGTGGTTCCATTTAAATCTTTAAATACACATTTTTAAGTTATGAAAGAATTTTTATAATTAAGGAGGAATTCATAGATAAATAATTGCTTAAGATATTACATATGACTTGCATGCAAACAAATTTCAGAAAAAGACATGGTTAAGAAGATATAGCTAAGCTAGGGAAAGACATGGTCAAGATTTAGAGTAGGATAGACTAAAATGTATAAGAAAGATTAAACTACATGTTGTAGTCTAAAACACAGACTAAAGCACGACTGAAGCATATATTACTACTACAAATTGTAGCGGAATCACAAGTCTTTGACTGAATAAGACATACATAGAGCAGCAAAACCACATTTGCAGTACCGAAATAGTTTGAAGGCTATTTAGGGGAATCTTTGGCAGGCATTTTAAGTTGAATATTAAACTACTACCAAAACAACCAGAACACTTCTGACAAGAAAAAATCCTCTATGAAAAAACTACATGATTTCGTCTGAGTCACTATGGTTTCACTTAACTTTAAAGGTGTGATAGCTTTAATCTCGATTAAACCTGAGAGTGAATATAAGCATTAGAGGTTTATGCATTATTTTTTATCATTTTCTGGTGTCATTTGAAGATAACTTAGAAAAAATATTGATCGGAAGCTGCAGCACTTTCAATATAGAGTACGAGTATATGAATTCACACGCATGGTACCGGCAAATTCATTAAAGTTTTATTAGCCTTCAAACAAGATATTGAACTTAATATTACAAGGCAGAGTACGAAAAGAAACGAATCCTTTCGCAAGCGTCTGTAGATTGCAAAGACAGATTTACCTTTACCTGGATCCTTCTCTTGCATAAACTTAACAACCATATCTTACCATATCAGTCATACATTTAAATACAAAGCAGCCTAAAAAACGTTCGCGAATAGTTCGTTCTAGCTTAGGCTAAGATAGGCAGCTCATACTGCCTAAAGCCGAAAACTTTTTGTAATATATCACGATCATTAATGAAACTCATAGAAATGGCCATCAAAAGCATTCAGTTGGGATTTTGATATTCAATTAAAAGTATCAAAGTCAGTTGATGGGACTTTGTTCAAGAAATGACAAGAACAAAATCAACAAAACCAAATCAAAAACAAATTTATAGCGACAAAACAACAAAAACATTGTTTGAAACAAATGTAACCGGCAATATTTTTCGAAACAGAAAAAATAGTACTTTTAAATAATTTCAGGTTTTTCTGTATAAATTCTTTTAAACAAAAATATTTTTCTATAGAAACATTTTTTATAAACAAATTTTCTGTAGAAAAATCTTTGATAAAAATGTTTTTCTATAGAAAATTTTAAATGAAGACATTTTTCTATAGAAACATTTTTGAAAATATTTTTATCAAAAAATTTTCTCAAATATTTTTCTAAAGAAAAATTTTTGAAAATATTTTGAAAACATTTTAATCGAAAATTTTTCTTAAGAAAAATATTTTATCCAAAAATGTTATTATCAAAAATTCTTCTATATAAAATTGTTTTTATCAAATATCAAATTTTTTATCAAGGCATTTTTCAATAGAAAACTTTTTATCAATGTTTTTTTTAAAGAATATTTTTTATAATAATTAAACATTTTTCTTTACAGAATTTTTTTCATCAAACATTAAAAAATTTTTTTTATCGGACTTTAAAAAAAATTTTGTTAAAAATATTTTATATAGAAAAATCTTTGGTAAAAAAAAAAATTTATAAAATTTTTCTATAGAAAAATTTTCTATAAAAAAAATTTTTCTATAGAAAATTCCGATAAAAAAATTTTTCTGTTGAAAATTTTCTGATAAAAAAATTTTTCTATAAAAAAAATTTTCGATAAAAAAATTTAAGATCAAAAAAATTTTTCTATAGAAAAATTTTCGATGAAAAAATGTTTCTATAGAAAAATTTTCGATGAAAAAATTTTTCTATAGAAAAATTTTCGATGAAAAAATTTTTATATAGAAAAATTTTCGATGAAAAAATTTTTATATAGAAAAATTTTCGATGAAAAAATTTTTATATAGAAAAATTTTCGATGAAAAAATTTTTCTATAGAAAAATTTTCAATGAAAAAATTTTTCTATAGAAAAATTTTCGATGAAAAAATTTTTCTATAGAAAAATTTTCGATGAAAAAATTTTTCTATAGAAAAATTTTCGATGAAAAAATTTTTCTATAGAAAAATTTTCGATGAAAAAATTTTTCTATAGAAAAATTTTCGATGAAAAAATTTTTCTATAGAAAAATTTTCGATGAAAAAATTTTTCTATAGAAAAATTTTCGATGAAAAAATTTTTCTATAGAAAAATTTTCGATGAAAAAATTTTTCTATAGAAAAATTTTCGATGAAAAAATTTTTCTATAGAAAAATTCTCGATGAAAAAATTTTTCTATAGAAAAATTCTCGATGAAAAAATTTTTTTATAGAAAAATTTTCTATAAAAAAATTTTTCTATAGAAAAATTTTTTATAAAAAAAATTTTCTATAGAAAAATTTTCGATAAAAAAATTTTTCTATAGAAAAATTTTCGATGAAAAAATGTTTCTATAGAAAAATTTTCGATGAAAAAATTTTTCTATAGAAAAATTTTCGATGAAAAAATTTTTATATAGAAAAATTTTCGATGAAAAAATTTTTATATAGAAAAATTTTCGATGAAAAAATTTTTATATAGAAAAATTTTCGATGAAAAAATTTTTCTATAGAAAAATTTTCAATGAAAAAATTTTTCTATAGAAAAATTTTCGATGAAAAAATTTTTCTATAGAAAAATTTTCGATGAAAAAATTTTTCTATAGAAAAATTTTCGATGAAAAAATTTTTCTATAGAAAAATTTTCGATGAAAAAATTTTTCTATAGAAAAATTTTCGATGAAAAAATTTTTCTATAGAAAAATTTTCGATGAAAAAATTTTTCTATAGAAAAATTTTCGATGAAAAAATTTTTCTATAGAAAAATTTTCGATGAAAAAATTTTTCTATAGAAAAATTTTCGATGAAAAAATTTTTCTATAGAAAAATTTTCGATGAAAAAATTTTTCTATAGAAAAATTTTCGATGAAAAAATTTTTCTATAGAAAAATTTTCGATGAAAAAATTTTTCTATAGAAAAATTTTCGATGAAAAAATTTTTCTATAGAAAAATTTTCGATGAAAAAATTTTTCTATAGAAAAATTCTCGATGAAAAAATTTTTCTATAGAAAAATTCTCGATGAAAAAATTTTTTTATAGAAAAATTTTCTATAAAAAAATTTTTCTATAGAAAAATTTTTTATAAAAAAAATTTTCTATAGAAAAATTTTCGATAAAAAAATTTTTCTATAGAAAAATTTTCGATGAAAAATTTTTTCTATAGAAAAATTTTCGATGAAAAAATTTTTCTATAGAAAAATTTTGAATGAAAAAATTTTTCTATAGAAAAATTTCCGATGAAAAAATTTTTCTATAGAAAAATTTCCGATGAAAAAATTTTTCTATAGAAAAATTTTCGATGAAAAAATTTTTCTATAGAAAAATTTTCGATGAAAAAATTTTTCTATAGAAAAATTTTCGATGAAAAAATTTCTCTATAGAAAAATTTTCGATGAAAAAATTTTTCTATAGAAAAATTTTCGATGAAAAAATTTTTCTATAGAAAAATTTTCGATGAAAAAATTTTTCTATAGAAAAATTTTCGATGAAAAAATTTTTCTATAGAAAAATTTTCGATGAAAAAATTTTTCTATAGAAAAATTTTCGATGAAAAAATTTTTCTATAGAAAATTTTTCGATAAAAAAATTTTTTATAGAAAAATCTTTAATAAAAGAACTTTTTTATAGAAAATTTTTCGATAAAAAAAATTTTCTATAGAAAAATTTTCGATAAAAAAAATTTTCTATAGAAAAATTTTCGATAAAAAAATTCTTCTTTAGAAAAATTTTCGATAAAAAAATTCTTCTTTAGAAAAATTTTCGATAAAAAAATTTTCTATAGAAAAATTTTCGATAAAAAAAATTTTTCTATAGAAAAATTTTCGATAAAAAAAATTTTTTATAGAAAAATTTTCGATAAAAAAAAATTTTCTATAGAAAAATTTTCGATAAAAAAAATTTTTCTATAGAAATTTCGATAAAAAAAATTTTTCTATAAAAAAATTTTCCATAATAAAATTTTTCTATAGAAAAATTTTTGATAAAAAAATTTTTCGATAAAAAAATTTTCTATAGAAATATTTTCCTATAGAAAAAATTTTTTACAAAAATATTTCGAATAGAAAAATTGTTGATAACAAAAATTTTTTATTGAAACATTTATAAATAAAAATCTTCTTTGCTATGACGATGACATTAAAAAAAATCAAAAAATTTTCTATATTTTATAGAAAAATTTTTGGTTAAATAATTTTCTGCAGAAAATTTTATGCAGAAAATTTTCAAAAAATAACGAAATTGTTTGGATGTAAATATTATTCAAAAAGAAGAGTATTCGCATTTAATCCCAAATCTGTTACGTTTAGTTTTGGCTTTTTATCAATAAATTGTTCTGTTATATTAATAAATAAATGTAACAGATTTTGGATCAAATGCGAATACTTTTCTTCTTGAAAAAAATTTCTATAGAATAATTTTTGATAAAAAAATTTTGTATAGAAAAATTTTCTATAGAAACATTTATTTAAAAAAAAACATTCTTTAAAAAATGTATCCTTAGAAAAATGTTTAATAAAAAAATGTACCTTAAAAAATTTTTGATAATAACTTGTCTATAGAAAATTTTCGATTTTCTATATTAAAAGTTTTTTCTATAGAAAAATGTTTGATAAATAAATTTTGCATCGAAAAATTTTTGATAAAAATAAATTTCTAAAGAAACATTTTTGTAAAGAAAATTATCTTTAGAAAAACTTTTGATAAAAGTATTTTTCCTTAGAAAAATTTTTGATAGAAAGATTTTCTATAGAAAAATTTTTGATAAAAAAATTTTCAATAGTAAAATTTTTCATAAAAAAATTTTCAATAGTAAAATTTTTCATAAAAAATTTTCTGTAGAAACATTTATGATAAAAAAAAATTCTTAGAAAAATTTTTGATAAAAAAATTTTCTATCAAAAAATTTATAAAAAATTTTCTATTGAAAAATGTTTGATAAAAAAATTTTCTAAAGAAAAATTTTTGATAAAAAAATTAATATATAATAAAATATTTGATAAAAAAAAATTTCTAAAAAAAATAAAAAATTTGATAAAAAAAAAATTTTCTATTGAAAAACTTTTGATAAAATAAAATTTGGTTTTTTATTAAAAAAAAACTTTTTTGATAAAAAAAAAATTTATTGAAAAACTTGATATAAAAAAAATCTTTAGAAACAGCAAATACTAAATAAGACAAAGTCATGCGTTTGAAATCAATCTCCTCCAGACAAATATTTTAAATTGAATATGTAAATACCCATTAGTACGACGACTTGCATCCTAATGATTTAAAATGACTTGTACTCCGCTGATTAAAATCGGACAGCACCAAACGCCCACAAGTTAATGGCTTAACATTTTTATTAATTTTTTAATAACATACAATCTCGCATAAAAACAACCAACCCGTTAAAATCAAAAGATGAAAAAATTGAAAACATAAAATTTCACAACATGGCTAATAAATATTATTAACGAGCGTTTAGAAATTAGAAAACAAGAACAATATTAAATTTAATCGACTTAACTAGAACAAAGTAAAAGGTGTCCCGTGTTTGAAACTATTTAAAGGAAAAAAATGTGTAAACTCTTAGCGCGGACTAATCAGTGACAATAACGATTTAAACAACATGACTTAATTGAATATTTTAACAAATTACAAACTAATAAATAACGATCAGACACCGCGATTTAAAAGTATTAATTAAAAATAATTAAATAATATTTATTTTGTTTATTTAATAACTCATTACAATATTAATAAAGTTGAAAATTAATATCTAGGAAAAAATTTAATTAATTTATAAAATAAATTGAAATTGATTTTTAAGCGCCAAAGGCCATATTTCACCTTAATAAATTTCAAAAATTTATTTCGTTTTTTGTTTTCTTCTTTTTTTGGAGGGGGTTTTAGAGCAAAAATTTATCAAAAATCGTGATTAGATTTTGGTATTTTCATTTAAATTGTTGAATTTCATTGAACTAAAGTTCAAAAGTTTAATTAAACATTATATTTTGTTTGATTTGTTTATTGATTATGGAGTAGACAAACAACAACTGTAGTCCATAACGAAAGACTTAAGCAACAAACTTCAGAAATATTTTAACTAAGTTATTGAACTTTATAATAGAGAGATAAAATTATCCAAAAATTTATGTTACTTAAGTATTTTAGTTTAATAAAATTGCTGAAATTAGCTTTTAAAAATAGTTTATAGCTGAATTATATTTTTAAATTGAAATTATAAGTTATTTTATTAAAGATAATAGGAGGAGTATAAAATAACTCAGTACTTAAAAAATATTTGGTAAAGAAATTTTTTCAATTGAAATAATTTTGACAACAGAAGATTTTCTTTAATACAAAATTTAAGTAGTTATCAGCCTAACCGCAGAAAAATTTTTAAAGTCGATTTTATGTAAAATCGACTTTATTTTAAAGTCGACTTTTGTAATTTTTCGTACCATAAGAAATTTTTAAAATAAAACCCTAAAAATATTTTTAAACAAATACATTCAAATATAACAAAAGCTTTTTTCAATAAATCGAAATAATAAAATAAAATTTGAAAAAATTCCAAAAATAAAATATTAAGAAAATTTTGTGTTATGTTGTTAGACAAAACAGCATATCTTAACATTTTTAATTTATTCATAATATGATTAAAAATTGCTTAAGTGTTCATCAACCTTTAATAGAAAACA